>SZWC01001706.1:201887-238158 GCA_023375785.1 Penium margaritaceum | reverse complement strand
GGGGGGGGAGGGTAGAAAGTGTATGTGGGGAGTGTAAGTGGAGGTGTACGAATATGTGTATGGACTGTATGTACTAGTGCGCACTTGTGTATGTTGGTGTGAATGATGTGAATCAGGTTGGTTGGTGGTTGATATGTTGTGGAGGAGGGGGGGAGGGTAGAAAGTGTATGTGGGGAGTGTAAGTGGAGGTGTACGGATATGTGTATGGACAGTGTGTACTAGTGTGCACTTGTGTCTGTTGGTGTGAATGATGTGAATCAGGTTGGTTGGTGGTTGATATGTTGTAGAGGGGGGAGGGGGAGGGTAGAAATTTTATGTGGGGAGTGTAAGTGGAGGTGCACGGCTCCGTGTATGGAATGTGTGTACTAGTGTGCACTAGTGTATGTTGGTGTGAATGATGTGAATCAGGTTGGTTGGTGGTTGATATCTTGTGGAGGGGGAGGAGGGTAGAAAATGAATGTGGGTAGTGTAAGTGGAGGTGCACGGCTACGTGTATTGACTGTGTGTACTAGTGTGTACTTGTGTATGTTTGTGTGAATGATGTGAATCAGGTTGGTTGGTGGTTGATATGTTGTGGAGGAGGGGGGGGTAGAAAGTGTATGTGGGGAGTGTAAGTGGAGGTGTACGGATATGTGTATGGACTGTATGTACTAGTGTGCAATAGTGTATGTTGGTGTGAATGATGTGAATCAGGTTGGTTGGTGGTTGATATCTTGTGGATAGGGGGGGGAGGGTAGAGATTATTTGTGGGGAGTGTAAGTACAGGTGCACGGATATGTGTATGGACTATGTGAACTAATGTGCACTTGTGTATGTTGGTGTGAATGATGTAAATCAGGCTGGTTGGTGGTTGATATCTTGTGGGGGGGGGAGGGTAGAAAGTGTATGTGGGGAGTGTAAGTGGAGGTGCATGGCTTGGTGTGTGGGTTGTATGTAGAATTGTGTACTTGTGTACGTGAAGTAATGTGTATGAGGTGGTTCGTGGTCATTGGATGAGGTGGGAGAGGGGGTTGTGGGCGTAGAACATGTATGTTGTGATTGTAAGTGGAGGTAAAAATTTGGATTTATGTGTTGTGTATAGAAATGTGAACTTGTGCATTTTGTTTTGAGTGGTGTTTTTAAGATTTTAGTGGTGGTTGGGAGAGGGACGGGGAAAGGGGGGTGGGGGTGGAAAGTGTATGTGGACAACTTATAATATTGTCCAAGTTAGTTTCCTGTAAAACCTACTAAAGAAATAAATGATAATAAATTTTGAAGATGCATATTCATACTATGCATTGTATTATTCCTAATTCTTTTGAAGGAGTGTGTTCCTTGCACATTTCCCATGTGAAGAAGTACTCAAAAGTATACCTCGTTAAAATAATCTTCAGGTATGTATTTTCCCTTAACTCCTCTAACTGTAACAAGAACCTCCTGTTCTAGTTTCCTGTGCAATAAATTTCTACACTAGACAACTCCAGTGACATAAAAGACATATTATGATGCAAAATCACAAAACATGCTAGACATGTAAATTCATCCACAAGTATAAATATGAAACTTTCCTTTCAACAAAGATACAACATGGTATGAGAAAGAGTTTTACATCCGTCTGTTCCTAGGCAAGAATTTGCTACACTAAACATTTGCAGGAAAACAAGACATACTATGGTACAGGAACATAATTATGGTTAGAAACGTATGTTTCGTAGCTACCGTATATTTGAAATTTACGTGTTTTTGACTCAGGTTAGAATCATCGCTTGTTTTTTCACTTGTTTAGAGGGAAAGTGTTGACACACACGGTCAGCAGTCAGGAACAAAATTTGCCGCTCGAGCGGCGGTGAAGAAATCAAACATTTTGCTCACGTGACAGGCGGGCTGCCAGAGCTATTTGTACACGTGGCACTGTGAAACCAGTCATGCAGTGAACTGCCGACCTCACCCAGCGGCGACGCCGACACCCAAGTAGTCGGGCATCGCTACCGAAGCCCGACTACTCGAGTGTTGGGCTTCGCCGCCGGCCAAGGTCGGTTGTTGACGACTCGCCGGCAGTTTGTTTTCAACTGTCATCTCTTCAAATGGTTCCCAATCGACCGCCGCTAGATGACGGAATCGTTGGAAATCGACGGTGCTCGGGCATCACATGGACCAGTGCACTTGTGTACATCTCACTGTTTCTCCCTGGTGATTCTCATCCACTTCCACCAACACTCGCCACATACACTTCCCCGCTGGGGGGGGGATGGTTGGCACCAGCATTTAGAACCAGCCCCCCCCCACCCTCCCTGTTTATCCACGGAAGTGTATACCGTGATTGCATATGGAAGTGTACTATTTGTAGTGCGTGTTGGAAGCATATTGTGCACAAGTGCGACCGACGAACCTTCTTGGACATGTCCCACACAAAACATCGAGGACGCACTAATGTATACTGATGCCAAATTTGCATGCAAACAAACTTGTGCGGTCTCATACACTCCAAACGTACACTGCGTGGGGTCAAGGATGGGGGATGCGGTTGAGGTTAGCGGGAGGGGAGGTGGAGGGGGGGGGGGAGCGAACCTAGGAAATTGGTCAGAGGTTACCTATTCTCTTGGTCTGCCTCGAGACACGAGGTTCGGAACAGAGACCCATGGCAATAAGTCCTACGGAGCCCAATACGCACAAACAAACCCAGAAATAGGTACTCTAGACGTGTTTGACTCTAAAACTTCTAATTCCTCTTTTTTGGCCTAGAAAAGAATCAGAATTATGTTGGATGTATATTTGAGCATTTGTCCCCATATATACCGGCCTTCCAGAGGAGATATTTACAACACTTTCACGAAATACACAAAGTGTTGTCTATATACTCTTTTTAGAATGCATTATGGAAGGAAGCTTGACATTATTGTATTTTTAAATGTTTAAAATGTTTCGTACGTTTAAATTTAACTTATGAAAATGAATTAAGCTTCCTGGAAATGATCATCATTTTGAGATGCTTTTCTATAAAGTGTGTATGGATGTACTGATGTTTGTGTGTTTTGGAAGGTACTTGCCACCTTCCATACAATACGAATTGCATGGAAGAAAATTACAAGGAAGGTTCCTATGCATGGCTAAGTGTGCTGTGCACTGTTTGGGGAGTGTATGAATTTGGGGTGATTGGTTTTAAATGCGCCCTTGTACATGGTTATTGGAGGATGTGTTTGCCACCGGCAAAATCTCTCCTAGGTGGTTCTCTCTGCTGAGAGAACCACCTAGTGCTCTACTATAATGTTGAATGTTTTGACGGATTTAAGGTCTAAGAATATTGCTGGTAAGGTCTTAGGGTGATGAGAAGTGTAGTATATTATTAGGAGAAAGAAATTGAAATATCGGATGGGAAAATGAGTTTTCTTTGTTAGCGAAGAGTAAAAACATGATAAATGAAAGTATAAGGCAAGCTAGGGCAGCATAGTTCCAGGCACAATTGGTGCTCTCTTCAATTTGAGTGGCCACCAAGGCAGCCTCCATCCAAGCTGGCCAACCTTGCCAAGATTCACATGCGTCTTCCAAGGATCTCAGCATAGTTTGGGTCTAGTGCTTTGACCTTAAAGGCTTGAGAAGTGCTGATTTCTTGGAGAGTTCTGAGATTGTGCTGAACTGGGAGTAACTCTTCCTTGTATACTTGCAAGCATGGCAAGTTGACCACATGATAGGGAAGGTTTGTTTAGGTGGCTGAATTATGTTCCATGTGGAGGAGAACCATCATTTAAGAAGAAGCTTCCTCTAAATCACAGATGTTACCTCCATGTGTACTTTATCAACAGGAAGCTTCCTTTGGCAGGAAATGTTTCCAAGACTTTAGGTGAATTTGCACAAGGAGGTTGCTTTCTCTTCAGTCCTTCCTCTCCAGATGATTGATGCCGCCCGACTAGTACACGGGGTGCATCAAGTGAATTACTTGAAGCTTTCACCAGATGGAACCTTGTGAATTTTAGGGTACATAGATGATGTTGTGTAGTTTAGTGCTCATGTTCATGGTGCATGATGCCTACTCATTTAGGTGGATGGTTGCCACGGTAACTGTTTAGTATTGTATAGTAGGTATCTTCCCTGCTTGTCGAAGCTAGACAAGGGCATGTGCAAACCCCATAAATGTGCCACCAAACTACTCTAAAATCCAATCTATGTAGGTTACTTCAAGGATAAATTCCATCTGTTATTTGGTGTATAACCGTGTAACCTCCTACTACATTTGGACAAGAGATACACCATCAAAATTGAAATGATCTGATTACTGCTACAATTACAGTATGGTCTTTTCTGTGTTGAAGTTTAGAATTAGATAAGTAATGGATTCCTGTAACAAATTTTAAATCATTTGAATACATACGTGTATCATAACATACATTAATCCTTAGGTGTTAAAAGGTCCTTCTCTCTTGCTTAAGTGTATGTTTTGAATTAATCCCTTGAAGAATTTCCAGATTTTTGGCTAGTTGAATATTGAATCCACGGACGTCAACCAGTCACGAAGTAATTAGGGCCAAAAACGTTTTATAAAGATAGAAAAAGAAATAAATGGTTGAAGAAGTAAGGAAACTTCTTCTGTAACCATTAAAAAAAGATTGTTATGCAAAAGAAGAAAGTTGCCTGCTTAAAGAAACCCTCATCTGTGTTCTTACATGTACGTGTACTTTGTAAAAAGTTTAAATAGAATAATATATTGCACATTGTCTCGTTATAACTCTGTTTTTGGAGTTTTATAACGACCATTTCAGCATAAATGTTACTCTTTGTCCTTTCATTTAGAATATGTTTTACCCTTTTAGAATGGACATAGCCACAATGTTTCATCCAAGGATGACTTCTACATTTGCATCATATTCTTCTTCTTGGATTATGTATGTGTTTTAAACATTGGTTAACAGAATGAGTTGAATCCGATGTCTTAATGGTTATTGGATGTATGCACACTCTTGACTGTTAGAAGATGAATTTGTATTCAATAAATAAAATTTGTACTGTTGGCACTTGTTATTGAACAATTATCAAAGATAAATCTTGTTTGATGAACTGAATGCTACAAGCTTGTTCTTTTGGCCATGTATTAAAAGAACCCATAAAGTGGCCATGGTCCTACTTTCTCACCCACAATGGCCAGAAATTGCACCTTGTTTTAAACTTAGCCGATTCAAAGACAGTCTGTAATGGTCCTTCAATACTTTTGATGCATGGAAACTGTAATTTAATTCTGGCCACAATAATGGACATATTGACTGTGATGACATGGGGGTGTAGTAATGATTTAGGATGCCCACAAAACTTCTGTTCCCCAAAGCCATCTCTATTGTAGAGACAAGAGAAGATGTGATTAATTGTGGGAAATTGTTATATTCAGGTGTAATTGTGTATTTATCATGATATTCATGATTTCTGCTTGAATATTAAATTATTTATTACTTTTAAATAGGAATAAAACTTGACCCATCATGATAGAAGTTTCACGTCTGTTTTGTTTCAACGATTTCAAGATGATCCGGACATGATCCAGAATTTTGGATATGATGATATGTTTTAGGGCTTACCTTGTCTCTTTATACGTCTAAGTTCCCTAGAACCTTCTACCAGAGTTTTGGAAACTATATCCTATTTTTATAAACTAACGAATGAGTATGAAATGTTCTAGATGCACATCCTTTTGATTTTTCACCTGTGTCTTTACATAAAGATGTTTCTTACACTATTTCCTTACCACCTTTACTATTTGGGAGCCAATAAGCATCACAATAGTGATCATAAAAACCCATATGTTTTCACAATTTATTCATCTTTATGATTTTTTATGAGATTATACTTTTGTAAAAGAATTACTTTTTTAATGATGATGTAGAATTGTTCCTAAACATTATGATTCTTCTAGCCAGTTGTTTTTGTTTGTCGTGTCAGATTCATCAGAAACATCATCCGTTCAAGAATGCTTTGAGAACTATTTTCTCTTTTTTCTGTATGCATCATGACTTCTTCAAGCAGGGATATGTACTTGTTAGCATTATCCATAACCTGTCAGCCAATTTCCTGGCCATACTTGATAGATTGTCATAATTTTCTAGAAGATTTCAGTAAAGGTGAAGCCAGTAGATTAATGAATCTATTCTGGCAACATTTGAGAACAAGGGAAGGTATCTTGACAATATATAATTTGGCTCTGGCAGTTGGCCATTCTCCAAAGAATCTTTAACAACTTCCCAAAACAAAAATAAAGCCAGTATACAATCTCCAGCAGGCTGGAATTGTAGTCATTGCAGTCATCAGATGACGTGGCCACGTGTGTTCATTATGTGGACCCAAATGTTATTCTCTCAATGTTGAATTCGGGTGGGAATGAGCTCGTGAACACAGAAACCTGGCTTTGAATGCGACCATAACGACCGGATACATGCACAATGAGAGTCAAGCATGGCAACACAATGTTTTCCTACTTTTAAGTAGTTGTTATTTTTGGCAGTGAATACGACAATGGTGCCTCATTTGTGGAACCAAACACTAGCGGTAATTGGGCGATGAATTTTAAACGAATCATAGCAAAATTTCTAGCTAACTTCTGCACATGGCTCGCCAACTTGTTAAAAAGAATGTCTTGCAATTGGAGCATTGACTGAAGCCATATTTAACCTGGATGAGGCTGGATGGACATGAATCTGGAATGTATCCATGCTCCTTGTTAAACGTTTCCACCAGGCTTTGTGGTTGGTTCCTGGTCACTAGGGGCCACTTCATTGCTCAGCTGGCCTTTTCCCCTATTCCCATTTGTCTATCAATGGAAATCGTTAGATTCCAGTTAGTTCTGTGCAAATGGTATGAGTTACCTCAACGGCGGATGGATGAACGCACCATGACACAAAAAATGGTTGAGTATATTGTTGTTATCCACACATCTTCCGCGTGCGTCATCCCATTTTCCTTTGCTTGCAACTGGCCATGAAATCAACGGCTTCATCATGGCAAGTCACTTGAGATCCTAGCCCGCTATTGCACTAACTCCCTTTGCACACGTCACTAGTCCTCGCAGTAGGCACTTCTCCACCAGAGTGATAGCAGCCTGCATGGCATCTCCGATTGGTCCTAATAGGATAGCCTTCCTCACTCCTGGCCAAGCTAATAGTCTCCCGAATCTTTACGTGGCCTTATTCTCTCTACCCAGGTCAACGTCCAACCTTAGCTCTTCGTCCGTGCATGCCCATCTGGGTCCCTGTCACCTCCATGTGTTGGCTCACCAGCAACAACAGATCCTAAGCCACGTGCGAAGCATCTGCAATCTTATGTCATCTCCTTGCCGCAAGACCAGCGGCACTGCTGCTTGTAATCCACGCCTGCACATCGCCGAGGGAGTAGACAGGACCCTAGTTGATGCAGACAAGGGTGTAACCTCATCGCATAACGCGATTTTGACTGCAAAATCTAAAAGAAGTGGTGCGTGGCATGAAGACAACCGAACGTGGCCTGATGGAATGCACACGGGGTGACTTCTCAAGGTCATGCTTGAGTAGCTAGAAAGTACATGGTGGCTGAACACTTGCTGACAGTACTTTAGCATTTTCATGATCTTGTCAAAGAGGACACGTTGAAGGACAAACTGCCTCAAAGCCATTATGAGCTCAATTCATTGAAGAATAGAGTGAAGACATTCAAGGACGGGTTCCACACGCTATGTTTCCATAGAAAGTTCAGTAGTGTAGGCTGGGTTGATGGCAAGCTTGTTCAGGAGCAAGAGGTGTGGGTGGAGTTTAAGACTATAAAAAAAAGAGGGGAATGATGTGCGGAAGGAGCCAGTTTTCCTGTGGCTAGTGTTGTGCGATGTGTGTTGGCCACAAAAGATAACCACTGGCCACCGTGGCAGAAGTATAGCAGCCATTGCAATGGGTGCAGGGAGAGGGGTGAACAGAAGGGAAGGGCGGAGGACAATGTCATAGTGGTTTCTGAAGCAAAGGAGAACTTCCCGCTGGTTTTAGATGACAATTTCATTGTATTTGAGGAGGGCAAGACCGTCCCCATTGGGGACTTGTACATTGTACGAGAGGAAAACAAGCAAGACGGGGCAGAAAATCAGGACAAGCCAGGAACTAAGTGGTACATGGTACCATGAAGCGTATGAAAGTGTATATCCGAATGAGGTCATGGAAGAAGGAGACGTTGCCGACTTGAAGGCCATGGAAACTCATGAAGGGCTTTGGGGACTGGTTGCCCGCCCAATGTCAACTGACGTTGGGGGCTCCTTCAACGATCATGAAGTTGTGCCATCTTGACAGGGTGTGGTGGCAATTTTTGGCACCGCAGGTGGACGTGCGTCGAAGGATCTATTTGAGGCCTTGGCTGCTGCGTTTGGGGAGTGTGCTGGTATGGGTGCTGGTGTGGGAGTGGAAGAAGGCATGGGTGCCAATGCTCCCGCAGTTCCGAGATTTGGTGCTGGTGGTCATGAATCCGGTGCACATGCTAATGTTGGCATAGGTGCAGGTGTGCGTGGCACCAGAGCTGGAGGTCATGGCGTAGCAGGTGGAAGGGCATGTGGAGGGGATATTTTGGGGGTTTGGGTTGGTGATGGGCCGCGTGTAAACCCCGAGGTTGACCAGATCCTGAAAAAGGGAATTGGGTTTAAAGTAGGCCAAGGTCGGGATGGGTTGAGTGCTGGAAGTAGTGTTGCCCAAGCTACACTAACCCTTGCAAGTTGTTTAAAGACATTTCATGGGGCTGACTGCAATGCTTGGTTAGACAGGGCATGCCAAATTGTCAACGACTTCATTGAAATTAAAGATTTTAAAAAGGAAAAAATTGTTGGCAAGCTCAAAATGAAGCTACGCAGTGCCAAGAATTGTACCTTTTCAAAGCGTCTAAAAGAAATGGTGTGGTGAAACTGGTATTTGCACACAGATCACTTTGTTTTGTGCTCATAACCGGTTTCTGTTTCATAGTACAACAATAACAACAACAATGAAAACAACAACAACAACAACAAAAACAACAACAGCAACAACTGCATGATGTCTGTGACACACCCTAGCAAGGTTGGTTGCACTTGTATGTGCAGTTTCCTTGGCTGTTAATGCCATGATAATTGGGTTGCACCATGAAGCGTACATCATGGCCTTCCTTCTTGGTTTGTAGTGTGCTTACACTCATCTCAATTGGAGACATGGCATACTGCCGGCTATGAAAAGCCGCTCAAGATAGCCAGGCCGTTAGGAATGCTTATAATAGAGGGTATCAAGCTGGTCATAAGTATAGTGCTGGTACATTCTTGTTACCGCCTTGATGTTTGCAACCCTTTTGTATCCAGGAGTTATGTGTATTGTGGTAACGTTTCCTTCTATTCTTCTCTGAAATATTTCCACTTGCATAAAAAAACTGATAAGGAGCAATTCATGCAAGTAGGATGCACATGATTGGAAGCAAAAATCCCGTTGGACTCCTCCAACAGCTTCCCATCCCTTGGACTCCATGGGAGTGTGTCTGCATGGACTTTTATTTCTAGTCTTCAGATATGGCCGGTGGCCACGATGCAATACAAGTGGTTGTGGATATTCTTATGAAGATGAAACACTTCATTCCTACAACTACTTATGTGAATATAGAGGAGATCACTCGTTTTTTCTTTGAGGGGGTTGTAAAGTACCCGGCTTGCCAGTACGCAATATCTCCGATTACGATAGAAATGTTTTACTAAGTTTTGGTAAAATATGCATGAGTTCTTTGGCAACGAGTCGTAAACGTCAACAATATTTCAGTCTTGAACTGAAAAACAAACAGAGAATGAATTACACTCCTGATCAGATGCTTTGCGTATACTTGCCATAAAAAGGGGACTAATTCCTAGCACAGGCAATGAACAACTTGGTGAACCAGTCCAGTCATTTCACACCATTTGTGTTAAACAATGGTTGGTATCTAGAAGTAACCTTTTCATTGGTGAAGAGTGGCAGTACTGGAGGACATGTTCATTTTGCTCAAGCCTTTGCCGAGCGCATAGACTCCTTGTTACTAGAGGCAAAGGGTCAAGTTTAAGTAGCTTCGCAATAAAAAAAGGAATATGATGACCGTGAGATCACATTTGACGTCAGTGACAAAGTGCTTGTTAGCACTAAGAATTCTTGGTTGAAGTCACCAGGGGTGCAAAAACGTCTACCAAAGTGGTTTGGGTCATTTTCCATCATTTCACGCAGAGGACCAATGGCATACCGATTGCTGATCCTATCAAGTATGAAGATACATGATGATTTTCATGTGAGCCTGCTAGTTCCATACACAATAGACAAAACCATTTAGCCACCACACGTAGTCCTTGTTGCTGATGGCCAAAAAGAAGGTAATTTTTCTATTCCATCACTGAGAGTGTACACTCTGGTCGTTCGTTGTTAGGGAATACCTTGTTCATTGGCTCAATTGTAGACATGAACATAACTCCTGGGAGCTCAAATTGTGGTTGAATACAGGGATGGTGAACAAGTACTGGAGTGAGCTTGCAGTTTGTATAGATCAACGTGTGGCAGGGGGCACTAGCTGAACACGAAAAGTGAAAAACATTCCGTAGGGTGGCAATCATGAATAGTGGAAACAGGAGGTTGGGAACGCACAACATGGTTGTAGCGCGGATGCTCCAGCCTAAAGGGGAGAGGCCGCTAGCTGTACCGACCGACAAGTTGAAGCTTAGGTCCAAGTGCCATACACCTGATCATGTTTAGCAGGCTATTTTCTTTTACAAAGTTGATGATTCACTATCGGGCACTATCACTTGTTGGTCATGAATTAGGACATGAGTTAGGTTCATAATAAGTGGGGAGGAATTTAGCGGGAGGGCCGGTTTGTCCCTCCCACCTCGGAATAGCGACAGGGTGGTTCACACCCAACTTAAAAAAGGAGAGGGCTGGCTAGTGGCCAGCCACACGCTCGACACCGACACACCGGCGGCCGGCCGGCTGCGTGGCTGGCGACCTGTCAGACGACCGGCCGCCACTAACCTACAAGCCACCAGACGCGAATCAAGCTGGCGGCTCGATCGGCAGCTGAGAGGCCACAAGGGATGCAAGGGCAAAACTCATGGCCTTGTGCCCTTGCCCTCACTTGCCCTCCTCTCCAGCAAGAGCAAGCAAGGACAATGGATCCTTGCAAGAAAGAAACGTCCCAAGAGAAAAATAGTATCACCATCACAAAATCGTCGCACCCGCCTTTCACACAACGTTTTTGCGCCATCGCATAAAAAAAACTCAAGTTTTTTAGTAGATACTTTGAGTGGAACACCCATGCAACCATGATATTACCCCAAACTCACGAGTTTGGGGTTATATCCTTGTCAGAATGAAGTCTTGACAAGAGGCGGAAGAATATGCATATTTGTATCAATAACGGTTCAGGTCCAGCCACTGAACCACCTTGACTAACGGTTCCCTGGTCACTCGACCGTTCGAACTCACCGTCAAGTCATTCCCTAATAAAGTGACACCTGTCACCCGCGTCCAGCTAGCGGAAAGATTCCGTTGCCTCGCTAGTTTTGTCCTGTTCTGTCCTTTTATACCGAGGATGTTCATTCCTTCGAGTTAACTAGAACAGTTCTACCCATCCTGTTCCCCTTTGGTTCTGCGGCTTCACTGCCATTTCCTCGCTCTACTCGCTCCTCGCTTTCACTGTCTTCGCCAACCATTCCCAGCTCACCTCTATTTGCTCTGTCATCCTTCTCTCAGCACCCATCAACCCGTCACTGGCTTTGCTTCCACTTTCTTTCACTAGGTCCTGTCTACCTTGCATCTTTGGTGATTCGCCCTCCCTCAAGCTCTACAGCTAACTCCTCGGAACCACACCTTTACACCTTGCACCTTGCACCTTGCACCTTGCACTTTGCAATGTGCAAGGTGCAAGGTGCAAGGTGCAAGGTGCAAGGTGCACCCTTGCACCTTTTTGCTTCTTTCATCATACTGATGCAGTTGTGCATGTTACTTCTGCTTGCTTCTGCTATTGCCATCTTTGCTCATTGCATTCTTCTTACATGGTATTAGAGCATCACGCAAGATCACCTGGTGCCCCGTGACCCTGTCATTATCTCACCCTTGCCATTGCTTTGCTCCTGTGTCCAGCATTCATCTACCGCCGCCACCACCACTTCGTGCTCCTCAGCTTTGTCAACAATTGACATCAGTAGCTTTGCCTAGACTACTCCTCACGCTGGAGTTACGGTTCATTCTCGTGATCAAACCATGCGCCCATTTCATGCCCGTGGTCAACGATCGGTGAATCGTCAACAACAACCACTAGCAGCTCTTGAGTCAGTGCCTGACGTCATCTTCTTGGAAGTTTCCTATCGCTTGCCACCTGCCGCCTCTCATCATCTCTGCCTCGCAAGTGCTTGAACCTTCCTCATCCTCTTCATCTGCCTCATCTGCTCCATCCGTTGCATCCACCTCAACTTCTCACATTCATGGTCTCGAGCCACCCTCTTGCACCACCTCAGCTCATCGTCAGCAACAGCAGTTTGCCTTTCGCCACTGGGATATTGGACACCACTAGTTTTCCTGCTCGTCGGTCTTGGGCCAATTGGGGAACAAGCCGTCACTCTCCTAACATCCACGGGCCGGCATCAGTGCCCACCTCACGACTTGCCCTGCTGCAGCCAACTTCCTCTCACTGTCTAGATATCCGACATCACCAGTCTTCCTGTCTGTCGGTCTCTAGCCAACTAGGGAGCAAGCCGTTACTCTCCTGACAACGGAGGAACTGGTTGTCTCACCTTGCACCTACTACCGCCTCCCTGGCTTCTCGTTCATCCTCCTCTTGCCGTCACTGCCTCGTCAACTTCATCTCGCATTGCCCTCAACCTTCGCGCATCCTTCTCATCGCTCGCTAGCACTCATCATCTCCTCGATTCCACCTTTGCATCAGCCTCTGCCTCCTCATCATCAGCATTGCTCCGTAGCGCACGTGGTTTCACTCCAGCACCCACTTTTTCATCAATCATTCCTCTGCTTCCCGCATCTTTTTCCGCTCGGCACAAGGATCCGCCCGGTCGCTTCGCCTGGTTTGCGACGACCTGCGCCCACACCAAACCTTAATTAGCGCACATTGTTTTGCCCCTACGCCCACTTCCTCGTCATCAGCTTGCGCCTTCATCATCAGCGATTATCAACATCTGCTACCAGAACAAGGATATGCATGAGCTAGCTGCCCGCTTTACAACAGCCTATACCCATGCCAGCAACAGATTTCTCACGGTGCAATGACCCCTGCCTTCCCCTTGCCGCATTCTATTCTTCCCCTATTTCATAGTGCACGCGGTTTCACCCCTGCACCCACCCCGCCATGAGTCACTCTTCTACCATCGTCTTCTTTTATCATGTGCTCGGCATAAGGATCCGCCCGGTCGCATTGCCTGTTTTGTGACAACTTGCACCCACGCCGAACCTTCCGCAGTGCACGTGGTTTCGCCCTTGCGCCTACTCTGGAAGCGGTCACTCCTACGCCATCATCCACTTTCATCATCTACTTTGCACAAGGATCCGCCCGTTCTCATCTACTATCACGTATATCATCAGTAGGATTTATCTCATAACCTCGTTATCCTGCAGCACTACCATCACCATAGCCTCCATGGTCTTCATCATGCCTCACTCCGGCACCCGTGTCCTTGCGAGCAATAGCTCTCCTCAAGTGCACGACTCTTTCCCACCATACTCTGCCTATCAGGCATGGAAGAGCAACGGCGGACTATTTTTCTCTACAATGAAGTCACCTCCCTGGATCACCACATTGACTTGCTCTGCTTCAAAAATAATGGCAGTCCCACCTTTGAATGGTGGCACCGTCAGCTTCGACGTGAAATTGCCACCCTGGACATATATGGTTACAATCTCCTTGATGTACTGTGCAACGTTGGAAGCAGAGAAGCCCGCGAGACTGCACAAGGAAGACGGGAGTATGCAATCGCCAAAACCCAACTGCGGGGGCTTCTATATATGAGGCCCAATGAAGATTTCCACCCCATTATTGCATTACATCATCATCAACCTCTTTCCAAGATTATCAGAGAAATCAGGAACTACTGCACCCAAAGAGGAGCAGAGCCTCCTGAACTACGTCCGGTTGCCCTTGATCCTCCCCCATACAGCAAACTTATGGAGGAACGACGTCTACAGCTGCAACCCTTCATCAAAGATCACAGTAG
Source organism: Penium margaritaceum (assembly GCA_023375785.1). NCBI lineage: Eukaryota > Viridiplantae > Streptophyta > Zygnematophyceae > Desmidiales > Peniaceae > Penium > Penium margaritaceum. Next base: position 224,003 of record SZWC01001706.1, on the reverse strand, counting down.
AATTGAGGAAAAAAAATAACTGTAGGCCATTGAAGAACTTCCTCACACCCCTCAATCTCCAACATCCTCCAATGGAGTGCACTATTGGGAACGCTGCTTTTGATTCCCAGTCCTAACCTCACAGCTCCTAACCACAACGCACCTCTTTTCAAGCTTCAAGGAGTGTGTCTGAATGAAGCCTTGAAAAGAGGAGGAAGAATTTCAATACTGGTCTATATAACGGTCAGGTCCAGCCACTGAACCACCTTGACTAACGGTTTTCTGGTCACTTGTTCGTTCGAACTCAACGTCAAGTCATCCCCTAATAAAGTGACACCTGTCACCCGCGTCTGGCTAGCAGAAAGAAGCCACTGCCTTGCCAGTTTTGTCCTGTTCTATCCTTTTATACCGAGGATATTCATTCCCTCGAGTTAACCAGAACAGTTCTACCCATTCTATTCCCCTTTGGTTCTGCGGCTTCGCCACCATGTCCTCGCTTGCTCGCTCCTCGCTTTCACTGCCTTTACCAACCATTCCCAGCTCACCTCTCTTTGCTCTGTCCTCCTTCACTCAGCACGCATCAGCCCGTCACTCGCTTCGATTCCACTTTCTCTCACTAGGGCCTGTCTACCTCGCATCTTCGGTGACTCACCCTCCCTCAAGCTCTTCGGCTAACTCCTCGGAACCACTTGCGCCTTTCTGCTTCCCTCATTATACTGATGCAGTTGTGCATCTTCCGCTGCTTCTGCCTGCTTCTACTATTGCCGTCTTGGCTCATAGAATTCTTCTGACAATCCCCCTCATTTCAGACCTAGAACAAGGGGGAAAGGTAAAAACGGAAATGGGCATCTAGAGACTTCAAACATCTATGTCTCCCTGCACGGGTCATTCATGAAGATTGCCCCCAAGAGTGACACCAAGGGAAAACCCCTCAAGCAAGCTCAAGAAACCATTCTGCGAACTGAAACAATGACCTAAATGCAGATGCTGGAGACACAACCGTTACAAGTAAAGTTTCTCTTAAAACATTTCATACCAAGGTATGATGCCTTCAAAAAAGGACAATGAAGAAATGGAAACGGTTTCTTCCCCCTTAATGTTTTCTCATAAAATTACTTTAGAATCTCTCTCATGTAAATTCATTTTTGTCCTTAAATGTTTGCACATTCTATCGTAGTTTGTGGTAATCAACAACCTTTCATGACAAGTCAAAAAGTTGGAAACAGACTTCACTTCCCAATGCTCAACACCATGTTCATTAAGGTGTAGAAAAACAATGTGGAGGCGTTAACATTGATGCAAAATTCATTCTTCATTAGTTGGCTAATACCATGATAACTTAGTGTTATGGGAGCCACCGTCGAGTTGGTACTTACGTCATCATGCTGAGTTAAGACGCATGTTTTGATGCTCCCATTCTATTCTAAGTTAAAAATCTGGAAAATGAACCGAATAAATGGGTTGTTTGGTGCAAGGAAGAGAAAGATACGACCGTGCAAAGGTGGGAGGCGCATCTTAAGAAAATAGAAGACATACCAGTTTGACCTCGAGAACGGTGAAGTAACTTTCTCGCCCACTAGAGTCAAAGTGCCCCTGGATGGAAGGTTAGCCAATAAGGCATTGTTCATTGGGGTCCATGGGCGCTTTGNTAAAAATCTGGAAAATGAACCGAATAAATGGGTTGTTTGGTGCAAGGAAGAGAAAGATACGACCGTGCAAAGGTGGGAGGCGCATCTTAAGAAAATAGAAGACATACCAGTTTGACCTCGAGAACGGTGAAGTAACTTTCTCGCCCACTAGAGTCAAAGTGCCCCTGGATGGAAGGTTAGCCAATAAGGCATTGTTCATTGGGGTCCATGGGCGCTTTGCGATGGTGGCTGGAGGTGTTTTTATAGGCAAGGGCACTTTGGGTGGTTGTGATCCCCACTGGTGATGCTACCAGTGGCAGTCACGTATAGAGCACTCAAACATCCATAACTTTGTTATTTCTCCATGGTTTGAGGCATTCTTTGGTGCGTTCAAAATCTCGCGCCACGTAGTACATGATGCATGTGTTATTTGCATAATTGCACCTTTGCAGAGGGGTTTTGAGCACCGAGGGCTGTCGGCTGGCTCATAGGGGCTAGTACATAAAGAAGCCTAGGGGTTGTTCAGGCATTTCAATCTTACCAAAAGACTTTAAAAAATTACTTATACTAATCTATCAAATCTAAGGATTCATTCCTTGCCCAAATCTCCTTGTATTCCAAGCATTGCCTCACACACATCCATTCAATTCTACAAGTCTTCTGTAGTGCACCTTGGTACAAACGCCACCAAAAGAGTCATACGAGAAGAACCTCGGTCAAGAGAAGTGGTCTTGCTACTATGAGGGGGTCGTGCGGCCTCTTAGGGTTTGGCACACAGACCAGGGGGTCAAGAATCGGGAGGTCAATCCCAAGGGCTCGATGTGTGACCGTCATGCTAGGCACCCCTCAATTCACATTTGGTATAAGAGCGTGTGGATGTTTGCTCAGATTTGCACGGACCCAAGGGAGGTAGCAGACCTGCCGCAACTACGTTTTGCCAGAAGCATGGTGGCACCGGCATTCTTCTAGGAATTTTTCATGGATGCGATACGGTGTGCTTTTGACAATGTACGTCAAGAGAACCCGTAGCTGCGTCTGGAGGTTAAGATGAGGTACGTCGGCCAAGGGAGTAGTGCGTTGGTGGATGTTGCATTGGCATCTGCAGTTGCCTTTCGGCAGTCCAAGCCAAAGGAGCCGGAGTTTTACACCGGCAAGGACAGTGCGCAAGAGTGGCTCTTCATGGCTAACCAATACTTCACAGTGTTGTGCGTTTCTGTGGGAGAAAACGTCATTGGAAAAGAGTATGCACCCACGCTGCTCCAAGGAATGTGTTGCAGTGGTGGTCTGCATTGTACCGCGGGAATGCCAGTGGGCTGCCTGACGAGCTGAGGGCCGGACAAAAAATTTAACCACAATTGGGTCTACCTTTGGGGTGGGAAGTGCAGCTTGGCATACGGCTGTGATGGAGAAGCCAGAGACGTGGGAGAAGTTTGGGACAAGTTTCCGGGCGCATTCCGGCCTCCTCAATTGCACCCGAGTCGCATTTCAAAATATAAAACATGTCAAGGAAGGCGGATCTGTCCAGGACTACACGATTTGATTCATGGCTTTGGCGGAACAGATCAACAACCTCTCGCTTGCAGGTACGTACGACCGCTACCATGACAACATGAGATCGCTCGATCAACATGAACTCGCGGTGCTTCTGGAATATTGTGGAGCTAGTTTTTGTAGCAGATCGCATTGATGCGAGAAGCTACAGTGTGCACCAGAAACACTACGCAACACAACCACGGGTGGAGCAGACGGTCAGGCTATGCCCATGGAGGTGGATGCAATCCAAACCGGACAGCGGAGCATGGGCGGGCAGCACGGACCGAGAGGCAAGTGCTGGGCTTGTGGTGAGGATAGTCACTGTAAGCGAGACAGCCCTTAGCACAAGGCACAATAGGGAAACAAGTAGCAGCAGTGAGGACAGGAAAACCTATTGCTGTAACTCTTTTATCGGACCAATTCCCTTTTACCCACCATTTGAGCGTCGGCCTGCCAAAATACCCACTTTTTTAATTATTGACCACTATACCCACAAAGTGTGAATAGTGACTAACCGTGAATTCCATGCCCATCATTTGAGAAAACATGCACAAAATACCAGTATTGTAGTCACATTTTCTCACCGAGTGGGGATAACGTTCACATATTTTGAAATTTACAATACTTGCTTCTTTTTTATTTCTTTATGTTTTGAGGCGTCATTTTGTGTGCATTAATGGGTGTCGAAATATTGAAGCCAACACTGGTATTCTCCCTCGGATAATCTGAGTCCTCGATAAAAGGTTCATGTTCGGCACCAAGCCAACACGAACCACCTCGCCAACGGATTGTCGGTCACGGCCAGTGACCTAAAAGACGAGGCGCCCCTAATAACCGCGACCATGTCGCAATCGCGTCCGGCTAGCGAAGAAGAAGCCGTTACGATATCTTTTGTCCTGTTCTGTGATATATTACCGAGGATGTTCATTCCCTCGAGTTAACCAGAACAGTTCTGCCCATCCTGTTCCCCCTTGGTTCCGCGGCTTCGCCGCCGTGTCTTCGCTCTGCCCGTCCCTCGCATTACCTGCCTTCGCCAACTCTCAACGCTTCGCTCCGTCACTCTGACTCCTTCGCTCAGCTCTCACACTCCACTATCCATCACTCCCCTCGCCAGCACTCTCTCACATCAACCTGTCTACCTTTGCTACATCGCGTCTCGGTCTCTATCAGCTCTCGCGACTAACTCCTCGGACCGCTCTTGCCTACGTCATTCTGCTGACCTACACTTGCATGTTCCGTTGCTTCTGCTTGCTTCTGCTACCGCTATTCTCGTGCCTGCATTCTTCTGACATGGTATCAGAGCTTCAGGCAACATCACCTGGAGTCCCGTGACCGCGTCATCGCTCTGCCATCATCCTTGTCTCATTGCCTCGGCTCGCATTCTCCTGCCGCCATTACCGCCATCTCGCGCCTCGCCGCTTCGTCCGCAACTGACATCAAGAGCTTTGCCTGACAAGTTCTCCACACTGAAGAAACGCCTTGTCATCCTGAGGAGGCCCTGCACCCATTTTCCGCGCCCGTGGCTAACAACCGGTGACGAGTCGCCCACATCAGCCGGAAGCAACTCTCGAGCCGCCGCCTGCCGTCAACTACCAAGAAGCTTCCTGCAGCCTCCCATCCGTTGCCACCGCATCGCATCTGTCGCCGCTGGCATCTCCTCCCTCTCATCCTGCCTCGTCAACTTCATCTGCTCCTTCCTCGCCACCATCTTCATCTTGTCCGCATCTATCCTCTCGAGCCGCCTTCTTGCATCGCCTTCTCGCCTCGTCAGCAGCTGCAGCCAAAACTGCCGCTGTCAGGATATCGGACACCACCAGTCTTCCTGCTCCCATTTCCGAGCCAACTGGGGAACAAGCCGTCACTCTCCTGGCATCAGCAGCCCAGTGTCCCTGCCCGCTGCCTGACTCCCTCTACTGCAACCAACCTTTTTAGCCGACAGGATATCGGACACCACCAGTCTTCCTGCTCCCACTTCCGAGCCAACTGGGGAACAAGCTGTCACTCTCCTGAACGCTGAAAAGAAGCAGTTGCGTCGCTCTGCCTTCCTACCGCATTGTCTCCATCTGCCGCGCCGCATCTCATCTCGACTCTCTTCGCTCGCGTCACTTTCTGTCTCTCGCCTCCTCCTTCTGCCTTCGGCCTTCATCTTCACTCGCCTACATCAGTTCTCTTCTTCCTTCTCACTCCAGTCTCCTCAGCTTCATCAGCCGCTCATTCCTCCCTCATCTCTGTCTCCCCATCATCAGCATCCTCCGCGTCGCCCTTCCATCAATCATCAGCATCGCTTTATCGCGCACGTGGTTCCGCCCCTGCGCCCACTCATCAGTCAATCGCTTCCTCCGTTTCAGCAAATCGCTTTCAGCTCGGCACTAGGATTTGCCCGGTCGCATTGCCTTTTTCCGCGACGACCTGCGCCCACGCCGAAAACTTCGCAGCGCACGTGGTTTCGCCCCTGCGCCCACTCATCCATCAATCGTCTCCTCCGCTTCAGCGTCAACTTCAGTTCGGCACAAGGATCCGCTCGGTCGCATCGCTCGAGTCGCGACGACCCGCGCCCACGCCGAAACTTCCATCAACGCACGCGGTTCGCCCCTGCGCCCACTCTATCATCATCAGCCTCAAATTCATCAGCAATCATCAGCATCTGCGAATGGCACAAGGTTCCGCCCGGTCGCATCGCCCTTCCGCGACGAACTGCACCCACGCCAAAGACTCTTCAGCGCACGCGGTCCGCCACTGCGCCCACTTCATCATCCATCATTCCTCCGCCATCATCCTCCTTTATCATTCGCTCGGCACACGGATCCGCTCGGTCGCATCACCTTTTTCCGCGACGACCTGCGCCCACGCCAAAACTTCATCACACACACAGTTCAATCATTCCTCCTCTCCTCTCTTGTTCATCCTCAACATTACTCCGCACTCAGTCCAAGACAGCCACACATCACCTACATCGGAAGGATCTTGCCGACATCCCAATCCATGTTGCATGAAACTCCTCCCCCACTCACTCATCTGCAGCAAGGAGAAAAGAGGCAGTCCCGGAAAAGTCACACCACAGGAACCGGATACCACCCGTCTCCCTGCTCAAGCTAGATAACCGGTGGAACAAGCCGATGTATCTGTGAGACTGACTATTCCGCGGACAAGCATCTTCTTGCACCCTCCTGGAACTCACAGAGGTTGCTGTGGCAGAGCACTCTTTGAGGAAGGCGTCGTGGCAGCGCCGTCCATCACTTGCACCCACCATTCCTATCTCCATTCCCAAGAGACCATACCAAGGAGAATGAGCTCTCAGTGGTATCCTCTTGGAACAACATTCACTTCAAGGTCAACCCAACAACCGACCTTGATAGAACAACGGTTCCTCTCGGCACTCCCTGCACTGGAACAAGTCATGAGCAACAACACAATCAATGCTCTTCTCCGTGTTCAGCCCTCAGTGAGGTCTATCCACTTCATTGACTGCTCAACACCCAACAGCGCACTGGTTGGCATTGTCACTCATCTTCCAGAGTGCCTACAGGACTGCCCCCAACTGCACAGGAAAAGAGATGGTTCAACAAATTACCATCAATGGAGAGTTGAACTCCTTCTCAACCTGGAACGGCTTCAATTTCCTAAGTTCAACCTCCGACAGCCACTGCGTGGTCTCCTAGACTCAACATCCCTTCTTGGCACGGACTGGGCTGAAGCACTCCTGAAAGAGGCGCTCATCCTCACCACGCACCACTCTCTTCACCCAGCCATCCGACAACATCATGAAGGATTCTCCGAGATCTGGCTAGTCCTGTATCTGACCTGCGCATCTCCTTCTCACCAGCGTTGACTTCAAGGGGGACTATCGGAATATTGAAGCCAACACTGGTATTCTCCCTCGGATAATCCGAGTCCTCAATAAAAGGTTCATGTTCGGCACCAAGCCAACACGAGCCACCTCGCCAACGGATTGTCGGTCACGGCCAGTGACCTAAAAGACGAGGAGCCCCTAATAACCGCGACCATGTTGCAATCGCGTCCGGCTAGCGAAGAAGAAGCCGTTACGATATCTTTTGTCCTGTTCTGTGATATATTACCGAGGATGTTCATTCCCTCGCGTTAACCAGAACAGTTCTGCCCATCCTGTTCCCCCTTGGTTCCGCGGCTTCGCCGCCGTGTCTTCGCTCTGCCCGTCCCTCGCATTACCTGCCTTCGCCAACTCTCAACGCTTCACTCCGTCACTCTCACTCCTTCGCTCAGCTCTCACACTCCATTATCCATCACTCCCCTTGCCAGCACTCTCTCACATCAACCTGTCTACCTTTGCTACATCGCGTCTCGGTCTCTATCAGCTCCCGCGACTAACTCCTCGGACCGCTCTTGCCTACGTCATTCTGCTGACGTACACTTGCATGTTCCGTTGCTTCTGCTTGCTTCTGCTACAGCTATTCTTGTGCCTGCATTCTTCTGACGATGGGAACCTTTTTCACTTTATTCTGATATGGTCGACTTTTGCTCATGATTTTGGCAGGGGGCTTTTTCTGAAAGTTTTTCTGATGTCATGTTTATAAAATGACGACTTTGAGTCGTTGCGTCTTTCCACAAAGAAACGTGCTGGAATATGGTCGTGCGACCGATATTTCTACCACCGAATGGACGTTGGCAGAATCGGTCTCGCGACCAAAGTAGAGCACAAGGGGGAAGGGGTTGGGGGGGGGAGGGAGGGGGGGAAGGGCTGGGCCGGCCCTCTCCCCCGCGAATGCGGAGGATAGCAGCACGCCGACGGCTAGCAAATTGCCGACGGCTAGCAGCCCGCCAATGGCCACCAGCTGCCCGCCGAGCAACTCGCTGGCCGTTGGAAAGCCAGCAGCTGCCCGTCGAGCAGCTCGTCGACGGCCAGCTGTTCGCCGACGGCCAGCAGCTCGCTGGGCGATGGCATGCAGCTCGCTGGCCGATGGCCAGCGAGCTAAGACACGAATCTTCAACATCGCAAGGGCTCGAGGCCGATGGCCTCGAGCCCTCGCCCTCGCATCCCCCCCTCATCATCGATTGTGAGCAGGGACAAGGGGAGAAAGTGAGATAGTACGTGCAGGGTAGATACGGGTGAGAGAGAAAAAGCAGCGAGGAGTGGGTGGTAGCGACTGGGGGTCCGTTTGAAAATATTCGCGATGTGTACGGGATGGACCTGCCGTGCGCAAAAGTGGGCATCGGAGTTATATGGTTAAAAGTGGGTAACGCGTGCAACTTTTTTCAACTTTTTTGAAAAGAGCAAAGAGTGGGGAATGCGTAAATACCCGGACAAAAAGTGCGGAATCCGGTCTGTGATTCCCAAAATGTGGGTGACCTATGCAGAACATTTTCACATGGTGGGTAAAAAGGAATATGCCCCTTCTTTTATCCGCAAGGGATTTCACCACTCTTGGAAGGTTCTTTCCAATTACGGAGCTGCCTTAAGTACTGTTGCGGAATGAAGGTGAGATCAGGTAGTTTCTAGCAAACATCCTAGAGCTGGTTCTTGAGATTCTTGAGGGAATTTTGAAGTGTCAAAGGAAGCTACGAGGTTTGTTAGACAGATGCGTGAACCATAGTTTCCTAAAAAAGTTGGCAACGAGGCTGGAACTAGCACAAAAGCAAGGGATGTCGGCCAAGGCGCGGAAGGTATCCGGAGTGGTGGAGTGCGGGCTGCCTCTTGTCAACCAGCAGGTCCACATGGGTGAGTTGGTGTGTGAAATGGAGTTCTACACTTTCCATTTGGATGATTAAATCTATTTGATTGGTCAGGATCGGTTGCACACCTGGAATCTAGAGGTGGATTTAAGTGCAACCGATTGGTTGTGAAGGTGAGAAGGAAGAATCTCAGTTCGCCATTGTGGCAGGGTGAGGCGATGAAGGCGGATGTGGCAGAAGTGAGGAATCAGCTCAACATCATGAACTTGCAGTAGTTTAAGTGGTACGAGCGCAAGGGTGGCTAGGTTTACTTGGCATGGGTTTGTCCATAACAAGTGGTAGAGTAATAGATTGTAGCTGTTGAAGCAATAGAGGGGCATCTGGTGGAAGGCAAGAGAACTTTAGAGTTGCCTCCTGGTGTTGGGAAGGTACTTAAGGAGTTCGGGGACATTTTTCTGCAGAAGTTACCGAAGGGGCTGCCACCGGGACAGGACATTGACCACAAGATTGAGGTGGTTCCAGGGTCTTCACTGACAGTGCGGTCATACAATCACATAAGCAACCCGCAGGTTGTAGAGGTCAAGAAGCAGTTGGGGGAGTTGGTGGACCAGGATTTCATCCAGCCGTCGGTGTCTCCATATGCTGCACCGGTACTATTTGTCGAGACGATGTTCGGAGAGCTACGTATGTGCGTGGACTACCGCACGCTCAACAACATCATAGTGAAGAAGAGCTACTCATTGCCACGAGCCAAGGAGTTGTTTGACCAGCTGTGAGGCGCCCGAATCTTCATCAAACTAGACCTGAGGTTGGGGTACCACGATGTCCACATTGGAGAGGACGATGTGAGAAAGACGACATTCCTTAAGCACTATGGAGACTGTAAGATGCTTAGGGGTTGTTCTAGGCTTGCTAATATTAACCAAAGACTTTGTAGATTTGCTCGTACTGATCTATCAAGTTTAAGCATTCATTCATTGCCCAAATCCCCTTGTACTCCAAGCCTTACCTTGCACATGTCAATTCAATCCTACAAGTCTTTCGTAGCAAACCTTGGTGCAAACAATGTCAAGGGAGTCGCACGACGGAAACCTCAATCACTAGCAGCTGTCTTAATGCTTGGAGAGGGTCGTTTGGCAACTCAAGGCTGACCCACACACCAAGTGGTCGAGGGTTGGGAGGTTCATTTCAAGGGCTTGGCATGTGACTATTGTGACGGGCACCCTTCGGTTCACACTTTGTTTAAGCTCAACAAACATAATGTTTATCTTGTTTTCAACAGTTTGTTTATAATTTTTGTGGGTGAGATAAGTATGAAAACCCTTTTAGTTCATCCTCCGCCTTTAGATGACATTGTCAAATGTACTTTTGTATCATTGTCCACTTTGCACCGGTATCTAAAATGTTATGCATAGAAGTGGATGGTCAACAAGTAGTCATTAGAAAACAAAATGCAGTCTAAAAACATAAGATGAAAACATCAGTCTGAAAAAGGCAAAACATTGTCGAGAATATAACACAAATGATGCATGGTCAGAATCTTACATGCTTGACTAATATGGTGCGTGTGAATATTTGAATTCATTGGAAAAATATAAGTGAAACCATGCTGATACGTCGGGAGGTTCAACCATGTTGGGGTTCTTCATAAAAACCTATAGCACCGTTGACATCTTGTGATACTTCTTTCTGCCATTGCAAAATATGTGGAATTTGATAGATATTTCTAGAAAAAAACACCACATTTTAAAGGTAACTTGCTTAATCATTCCACGCGATGGGCTATGAATGTTAATATGATCATTCCTACTCATGGAGTTTACAGACGCATGTATCTCAGAGGCATAGTACTACCCCATATAAGCCACACCATTAGTGTATTACAAGATGTAGGGCAGTGTCGAGTAATATAGCATGAAATGTGTTTATTAGATGTATGGTTGATTGTAGGCATTTTGTACAATGTGAGATGGGTGTATAGGTACATGCATAGAAAGGTAGGTTTTAACATAGGTAGTGTTTGTTGGTAGTTGGACCATTATATGTCTGTTAAGAGTTTCTTACAACACCTAGTTTGTGTAAACATTCTAGGAGAACTCCTTTATTGAATTATGGGACTTTTCATGCACATACAGGACAATTTCACATATAACGGGACACTCGCATACAATCGATTGGATGAGCCTCTCCCCCTCCCCTCAAAGTTTACAAAGTGACTTTGCGAGGGGGTGTATTTGGTGGAAGCCACAAAATATATACAAGTGTACATCTTGCAACTTCCTCAAATATATCTCACAGGAGTATACTACTGTATTTTTTAATACCCCAACCTATAAAATGTCTCATACACTTTTCCCATACACTTTCTTGCTTTTGGAGGGGGTGGGGAGATGGGTATGTGAACTTCACTTGGTTCACCCCCCGTCCCTGTGAGAGTGGGTGCTCTCTGGGGGTTTAGCCTTTGTGTGTGGAGAGCATAGTCGCAGCGGAAAGATAGACTTGGAGATGTCTGGAAGCCAGAGCTGGAAAATACAGGTTAATTAGATTGAACTGAGTACAGGGTATTCATACTGTCCGGCTGGCTAGCCCAAGCCTCAGCCTACTACTTTCCTAGCTTGCTACGACAAGCTACTTGCACCTAAACTCGGTGCTCTGCTTGCACCTGAACCTGGTGCTCTACTTGCACCTAATGCCTAGTGCGAGAAGTCCCCGGCCGTCGATTGTCGGGATCGACGGTCGATCTTGTCTCTCGGCGAGCCGCCTCGTTGCTCCCGTATGCCTCCCGACGGTGGGTGCGGTCGCCCTGTTGCGCACGCCACCGGAGAACCGCTATCGCTGTTGACCGCGCACGTTGTCGGGGCTCCCGTCAGGGAGAACCCCTCGGCGGGTGGCGTCACCAATACGCCACTCGCTGAGGGCGCCAGCGCAACCCTCGGGTTGCGTGTTTGGAACGCCCGCTCGCAGCTGCGAGCGAAACAGCCCCTTGCGCCGGCGTATTCCACACGCCGGCGCGAGTTGCTCGCTCCTCCTCCTCCCCCTCGCAGCGACGGTCAAGCGGAGGTGAGCGCGACTGCTCGCACGATTTCCGAAAATCGGAAAAAAGGCCTGCATGCCCCCAATACTCGGACGAGGCCCCGAATATGCCAGAAAAAAGAGGGCACTTCGTTACATTCACCCCCCCCGTTGGAGGCGCGACGTCCCGGCGTGCCTGAGATACTCCTGGAGAACAGTGTTGGTACCCCCAACGTGGAAGTTGCCCTCGGGCTCCCAAGAGTTGTGCTCCGCCGGGTACCCCTTCCACTACACCAGAAACTCGCAACGTCGTCCCCTCTGGCGGTCTGCCAGAATCTTCTCCACCTCAAAATCCTCACTTCCTTCCACCTGGAAAGTAGGAGGTGGAGCTGTCCCGCGACCCTGGAAGAAGGTGTTGGGGTCGCGATAGGCACGAAGCAGGGAGATGTGGAACACCGGATGGATGGTGTAGTGAGCTGGCAGTTCCAGCTTGTATGAAACGGCCGACCGCTTCTCCAAAATGCGGAACGGACCCACCCATCGCGGTTTCAGCTTGGGACTCCCAACTCCCATCAGCTGCAGGTTAGCAGAGTTCAGCATCACCTGATCTCCCACTTGGAACTCCTCCGCAGAGCGATGCTTATCAGCCTGCCGCTTCTGCTGCTTTTGTGCCTTCAATAGCCGTTGCCGCACCACGTCCCAAGTGGTGGCAAACCCTTCAGCAATCTGCTGCACAGCCAGAAGAGGTGTTGCCGTAGCAAGGGCGGCTGGGCTCAGTGGCTGGTGGCCATAGACTACCTCAAACGGTGACTTTCCTGTTGATGCTGACACCGCTGAGTTGTAGGCAAATTCTGCCACTCCGAGCTTCTCCTCCCAACCCTCTCCATCCGGTGGGACCATGCTCCGCAGCAGCTGCTCCAAAGTCTGGTTTGTGCGCTCTGTCTGTCCATCGCTCTATGGGTGATATGCTGTGGTCAGCTGCACTCGTGTGCCCAGCTTCTCCATGAGATCTCTCCAGAATCGCGAAGTGAAGCGTGGATCGCGATCGGAGACCACCGACTCCGGCACTCCATGCAGCTTGATGACATGACTGAGGAGGAGTTGAGCTGTCCCAGCAGCTGTGATGCTCTCAGGACATGTGATGAAGTGTGCCATCTTGGAGAACCGGTCCACCACCACCAACACCGTGTTGTTGCCTTGCTGCGTCACAGGCAACCCGTCGATGAAGTCAAGCGAGATGTCCGTCAATGGCCTCTCAGGTACAGGCAATGGTTGCAGCTCCCCTGGTGGCCTTGTCCTCCGTGCCTTGATGCGTTGGCACACATCGCAGCTGCTCACAAACCTCTTGCAATCAGTCGTCATTGACGACCACCAGTATTGGCGTGCCAAGGCTTTGAGCGTCTTGTCGAAGCAGAAGTGACCCGAGTAGTGGGTGTCATGCGCGTCCTCCAGCAACAACTGCTTTAATGGCGCATAGTCCGGCACGACAATCCTCCGCTCTTGCCCCCTTCGCCAGTATACTCCATCCCACATGGCGTCTTTCAGCGCACCACCCATGAACTCACTGTCCACGCCATAGCCGTGCTTGAACAGGCTATGTATGACTGGAGATCCCATCAGCACCGAGATGGCATTGAGGCTCAAGTCCGGCCTCCGCGACAGAGGATCTTCCGGGTTCACCTTCCCAGGCTTGTACTGGATCTCGTAGTCAAAACCTCCTTCCAGAAACTCCATCCAGCAAGTTTGTCGGCGACTGAGGTTCGGCTGCGTCTTCAGGTACTTCAGGGCGTAATGGTCCGTGAAGACCACGCAGCGCCGCGACTCGAGATAGCACCTCCAGTGCTTGAACGCATGGATCACCGCCAGCATCTCCTTTTCATGGATTGCGTAGTTCAGCTCCGCACCTCGCAATTTGCGAGACGCGTACGCAATCGGTTGCGGCCCCTTTCCATGATCCTGCATCAGCACCGCCCCAATGGCATAGTCGCTTGCGTCTGTCGCCATGACGTACTCCTTGGATGAATCCGGATGCACCAGGACTGGAGCGTCACACATTGCAGCCTTGAGCTCCTCGAAGCTCTTTTGCTCCTGATCGCCCCATTCCCATTGATGATCCTTCCTCAACAGCTGAGTCAGTGGCGCACCCTTTTCTGCGTACCCCCGGATGAATTTCCGGTAGTAGTTGACAAACCCCAGGAAGACCTGGATGTCACGTACGCACTTTGGTGTCGGCCACTGCTTCACTGCTTCCACCTTCTTTGGGTCCATGCGGAGACCCTTGCCGCTGACGATGTGCCCAAGGAACTCCACCTCCCTTTTCTCGAACTCGCACTTGGAGAGCTTTGCAAACAACTTCTCTCTCCATAGAATTTCCAACACCTGCCGAAGATGTTGCTGATGCTCTTCCAGAGTTCGGGAGTAGATGAGGATGTCGTCGAGGAACACCACCACGAACTGGTCCAAGTGAGGGNAACCCTTTGGCAGCTCAGCAGGAAACACGTCACCGTAGCTGTCCAACATGCCTTTGATGCCTTCCGACAGCTCTGCTGCTGGTGCTTTTTGCTGCTCTCCCTCTTGTTCCTTTGTCTCCGCTGCCAGCACTTCCACCTCTTCAGCTGCTGCCTTTTGTCGCACCCACACAAGGTACACTTGATCCCCCTTATGCTGACAGCGCTTCAGCTGCACGAAACTCAACTGCGGCACCTTGCCCGCCTTGGAGTCCTTCTCCTCTGCCCACAACGGCAAAACAATTTGCTCTCCGCATTTCTTCACTTTCACCTGGCTGCGCACCCAATCCACAGCAGGATTTTACCGGTGCAGCCAGTCACGCCCTAGAATGGCGTCATAGGCATCCATCGGGCACGTGCGAAAGTTCACCTTACACGACAGCTTGCCCAGACAGACCCTCAGAGGTTTCAGAGGCAGTCCGCACTCCAGCTCCCCTTGCACCAACTTGGCCGTAGTTGGCTTCCCAGGTAGCCGTGCAAGCCCCAACCTCTTTGCAAGCTCGTCGCTGAAGAATGAGTGCAACGCGCCGCAATCCAGTAATGCTTTAATCTGCCGGTGAGTCTGGCGCCCCTCGCCGTCTGCAGAACCAGCCGATAAAATTTCGGCTTTCAGGAGGATCCCCGGAACGTTCTCGCTTCCTTCGCTCCGCAACAATACACTTGGCAGCTCCCTAGTTGTCGAACGACTTTCGGGGCTGGTGTTTGCTGATGCGGACAAAGCTTTCCCAGCAGATGGCCGTCCGCCACTCACTGCTGGTTGCCGTTTCCCCGCTGCTTCTTCTTGCAGTCCTTCTTGTGGTGCCTAGGCGTCCCGCAGATCCAGCAGTTCCCACCACGTGGCTTGCTCTGCTGCTGGCCTCCTTGCACTGCGTCGATCTCCATGGGGTCAGTTGGTTGGTGCGGTGCTCGACGCTGAAAAGTTTCCTGCTTCTCACGGAAACCCCCTTGATGATAGCGTAGCGCGTCAACGCGCTCAGCAGTGGCCACCATCGCTTGGAACTCCGTAATTCCACTTAGTGCCAGCGTGCGCCAAAACTCTGCCTTCAAGCCGTCATGGTACTTGTCTGCCATCTCCGGCTCGCTCATGTCGTCGATCTCCTAGCACAACGCCAAGAAAGGACGTGTGTACTCCTGCACCGAGCCGATCTGCTTCAGCTGCTTCAGCTTGTTGCGTGCGACCATGGAGGCATTCACGAGATCGAACCGATCTCTGATGGCTTGCTCGAACTGCTCCCATGTCTTCGGCACGCGAGCTTCAGCTTGCACTGATCCTGGTTTCCACAACACGGCATGTTGCACAGCTGCGTTCCCACCTCCACTTCGATTGGCCAGCAGATTCAGCTGCCTCCACCACTCCAATGCTGCTCCGCGTAGCAGTGTCACCGCGAATGACACACGCACAGCATCGTCCTCTGGAGGGTGACCCAGAGCCCCAAAGTAGCTGTTCATCGCGAACAACCAGGTCCGTACGCTCACACCCTTGACTGAGGGGTTGATCGGTTCCGGAGCCTTTGGCTTTGGTCTTGGTGGACTCCTTGACCGGGCCGCCCCAACCTGTCCAGCGTTATTCCCGTCCCGCAGGTCAGCCATGTGCCGATTGAGCCGCTCTTTCTCCAGCTTGAGGGCTCCCAACTGCTCTACGATCTGCTGCAGGGCCTGCTCCATGGCTCTTGATGACTTTTAGCCACTGGAGATCCCTCGAAAAAATTCGGCATCGTTTCGGCAGCAAACGAAAGAATTTTTGGCAGCAATGCGGCAGTCCAGGAAGAAAATCTGACGTCTTCGAAGTGCGTGGGAGTCACCCGTCGTCTCCCGCGCGCGCACGGCAGGCCGTGTGGACGCTCTGGAAATCTAGAAAATTTTCTAGAGGTTGGCTCGTGCGTTGGCTTCGAAGTCTGGTCCAGCAATCTCCCTCTCGATCAGCCTCGACGTTGACCGGTGTAGTCCGTGCCTTTGCTCCTTGAAGTCGGCTGAGCTCCGACAGCGCTTCCGCTCAACGCGTGGCTCTGGCTCTGATATTAGATGTGTGAGTGGGTGCTCTCTGGGGGTTTAGCCTTTGTGTGTGGAGAACATAGTCGTAGTGGAAAGATAGACTTGGAGATGTCTGGAAGCCAGAGCTGGAAAATACAGGTTAATTAGATTGAACTGAGTATAGGGTATTTATACTGTCTGGCTGGCTAGCCCAGGCCTCAGCCTACTGCTTTCCTAGCTTGCTACGACAAGCTACTTGCACCTAAACTCGGTGCTCTGCTTGCACCTGAACCTGGTGCTCTACTTGCACCTAATACCTAGTGCGAGAAGTCCCCGGCCGTTGATCGTCGGGATCGATGGTCGATCTTGTCTCTCGGCGAGCCGCCTCGTTGCTCCCGTATGCCTCCCGACGGTGGGTGCGGTCGCCCTGTTGCGCACGCCACCGGAGAACCGCTGTCGTTGTTGACCGCGCACGTTGTCGGGGCTCCCGTCGGGGAGAACCCCTTGGCGGGTGGCGTCACCAATACGCCACTCGCCGAGGGCGCCAGCGCAACCCTCGGGTTGCGTGTTTGGAACACCCGCTCGCAGCTGCGAGCGAAACAGCCCCTTGCGCCGGCGTATTCCACACGCTGACGCGAGTTGCTCGCTCCTCCTCCTCCCCCTCGTAGCGACGGTCGAGCGAAGGTGAGCGCGACCGCTCGCACGATTTCCGAAAATCGGAAAAAAGGCCTGCATGCCCCTAATACTCGGACGAGGCCCCGAGTATGCTAGAAAAAAGAGGGCACTTTGTTACAGTCCCCCCCCGACTATATGTGGTGGAAGTAGCATAATATACACGTGTACATATTGTGACTTCCTGAAAATTCTCTCATCAGATACCCCCCTCCCACATACACCATCTCATGCACTTGCCTCGTACACTTTTTCTTTATTCGGGGGGGGGGGAGGATCCGCCAAAATTGCTTGGTCCACCCCCCCTTCCCCCGAGAGTGTGTAAGGCAAGTGTACATGGGGGTGTATGTGGCAGAAGTCATAAATTTTGCACAAGTGTACATCTCGTTACTTCCTGGAAGTAGTTTCTCATGAGAGTACAGTATTTTTCAATAAACCCCCACATACACCGTCTCATTGACTCACCTCATACACATTCTCTTTACGGGGGAGGGGACGGGTCCACCGACATCGCTCAGTCTATCCCCCCTCCCCCCCATGTGTATGGGGCGAGTGTATGACGGGATGAATGTGGCAGAAGTCAAAAACGTACACAAGTGTACATCTCACGACATCCTAGAAATTCTCATAAAGGACTACACTAGTGTCTTCTTTAATACTCCTCCCACGTACACCGCCTCATACACTCACCTCTTACACTTTCCCGTTTTTGGGGCAGGTCAAAGGAAGGGTCCCTCGACTTCGCTCGGTCCATCTCCCCTTGAAGTGTGCAAGGAAAGAGCACGAGGGTGTGTATGTGGTGGAAGTCGCAAAATGTACACTAGTGTACATCTTGTGAATTCTTTGAGTTTTGTAAATATGGTCCAAAGGTAGGGGTTTTAACCATTTGAGAACCTGGTTTGCAAGCGGTTTAATTGGGGGTTTGAGAATTTCACATGCGATAGAAGGGAACCTGCTGGGCCCCACTACCATCAGGCCTCAAAGGAGGCCGGAGAAGCAAAAAAAAAGTAAAACCTACAACCCCGAGTGTAATACCTGGTTTGCAAGTGGTTTGGGTGGGGGTCTGAGAATCCCCCTTAGGATGGAAGGGAACCTGCTAGGCCCTACTACCGCGGGGCCCAACAACAGCACGAGCAAGCAAAAACATAAAACCCACAATCCCTGGTGTAATTAGGGGATGGTTTCTTCCACGGTTGGACTACTTGAGTACCTGGTTTGCAAGCCATTTGAATGGGGGATCCGAACATCCGCCAGCGGGAGCTCGTGCAAGGAAAGAATAAAATTAAACCCACAATGCTGGATGTAAGTAGGGGATGGATTTTTTGCACAGTAAAGACTTTTGCAATCCATAGAACCCCATCACTCGATACAAAGACAACTGGACATTAATAAGTAAGTTAACATTATTACAGAAATAACAAGACATGCAATTATGGAACAAAATAGGTCACCGTCTGTTTCACCATGTGTTTTTCATATTCGACAACGTCTGAAAAATATTGTTGGTGCTAGGAAATGAACAAAAGTCAATCATGAAACTTCTATGAAAGTTCCTAAGATGTCGACCAAGCATGTACACTGGATCATGAGTGTACATTTGGAGGGTGCTTGGTCATAAATGCAACAAAGAAAAGGCATACAAGGTACAATAATGAGGATCGTCTTGGACATCATGGAGGAGGCAATGTCAAATGGTCTCCCATCAAGGGGTTAAGCTATGAAGCACTGTAAAACAGTTTTAAGCTCCATGAAAACCGTGGTGACATCAATCAACACATATACTGCTAAAGTAGTCGACACCGACTTACATCATGTAATACAACCTGATGTTGTGGCTTCAATTGGGTAACACTATGTCTGCAAACTCCATGATTGGGAATGTTTCTATTTACATTCATAGCCCACAATGTCAAAGGATGAAGCCACTTCCCCTCCTTGCTGACAAGTAATCAAAGCTTTGGGATTAAACTTTCCCTCCTCCCCTTGATTCCAAACAAACCCAGATATGAAGGTTTTGCCTTTTCATAGTTCTAAACATGGAGCTTGATATTTGTGAAGTGTATGAGGTTGCAATCACCAAGATTTCATTGTTGGGATTGCCTTTGCATGTTGATTATCTAGACAACCTTAAATGTACTTCCATAATCTTCCAAATCCTAGAAAGCTCTTAGCATTGAAATTCATGGCATGTATCATCCTCCAATTTGACAAAAACGATGGAGTAGGACTTGTTTTTTATCACAAAGCACATCATGTGGTATGTTTTGGTAGATGAAAAAGGTTGTGAAGTCTCATGTGGGATTGATAGTAGCCTAAACACTATTTGACTACAATGTGCCTCACATGAAATGTTGAATATTTGTTCAAGAGTCGAAAGATTCAGCTCCGTATTCTTGTTAGAATATGGATGGAAGGCCATCAGTAGCTCAATCAGATAATTATAGCAAGTCATTAGTTTTGTGTTCTAAAAACACTCATAAACATGCCATTGTTTTTGCTTGTGATCATTCAATAAACATTATTTGGTGGCACATAATTGAGGAATAGCCGAACTGTTTTCCCAATGTTGCAAGAATGAAGTTTTTCATTTTAAAAAAATGGTACACCAAACCTTTCTGGTGTAGTAGGAAACCCCATTGCAAAAATATAGGATATGTCAGACCAAGGATTTTTTGGCATTGTTACCTGTTGAAGAAATCCTAGAGGTTTAATCCATCTTAACTTGTTTTGCTAGGAAACGTGTCATATTGTGCAATAGTTGTAAATCATAATTGCAAGTTTTCAAACCATAATCACTTTAAGGGGTTCTAGAGCTTTCATCTTCATGAAACAAGCCACTTGGACATGTTTCATGGTACTTATCCTATAGCGTTACTTTCATTTTTTATCCTAAAGTATGCCAACCTTTCAAATAGATCACTGAGCCCTAGTTGGATCCTTGAACCAGAACTTTGTCTTTTTCTTTAAGCCAAACGTTTTGTACCCACACATTTATTATCACTTGATATACAGTTTTGCTCTATTCACATTGTTGATGTTAAACTTGAGGACTAGTCACTCATGAACTGCATGTCTCACATATCAATCCACGCTATATTGTAAGATCTCCATCCATGGATGGTCTCATTGCTTCTACTTAGCTAAGTCTTCAAATGTCTGAGGGTCTGGTGCTTGGCGTGGAGAATACACCAAATGTATTCCAAATAGCATCACCAAATTCATAGTAGATGTGAAATTCATTGTATTCCATTTTTATGCATCAAATGGTTTAGCTCTAGTCTGCACAACTTGCACAGAATATAGATGACTGGTCGGATTATGTTGTCATTTTCCGTGAAAATACAAGTGTAATGATGTTATTCACAATCATATCATTCGATGATATTGGCAATGCATTGGCAAGAGCACTCAAAATGATGAAAATGTATTTCTTTTTTCCCAATTCCTCTTCATAGGTATCTTGGTAAGATCGGCCAAGAGCACTGAAAAACTTGACAAAATATTTCTTTTTCCCCAATTCATCTTGATAGGGGTCTTAGTGAGATTGGCCAAGAGCACTCAAAATGATGTGTTTCCTCTGCTCGACACAAGACCACAAATCAATTGGATGTCCTGAACTCAGTTATTAGTGACCAATAATTAGCTTCTTATTTATTTTTCTTTTCACCGTGACACTTTAATCACCAATGGTGTGCTAGAAGAAACTCAATGAAAGATGGAGAAAACCAGAGGTGTATTTTGAAATACATTTATTACTCCCTAATATTTACTCTTCAAGGAACTATCGTTTTGTATGCAGAAAACTTCATAACAGGGTATAACAACGGTGCAAGGACGCTCGAACAATCTATTCCTATGCAATATTCTTGCACAAGTCCTCATAAATGAAATCAATGACTATTTCAGTTTACGCCTTCCCATATCACGTAATAAACCCAAATGCTGTGGCTTAAAGGGGGCGGTACTACATCTCTAACGAGCAAGAGATCCTAAACTCCATGCGTTAGAGTTTTTGTATTTGAATTCATAATCCACCAGGCATAAGGATTGAGCCACATGCCCAAGTCATAAGAGTTTAGTTGTAGATGATTCTAGAAATTTTCACTATCTATTGGAATGGCCAAGCAAAGTATAGAAACTATTTTCACTCTTTATTCTTTACGTCTCAATAGTGATAGACTCTATTCAAGAAGCACCCCAATGTTCTTCAACATCCCTCATTCTTTGTAAGGTTTCTAAAATTATTCAGTGACCAAATCTTTACTTACATCATGCTAGTCAAGATTGTAAGACCTCGACCATGCACCACTTGCATGTTTTGCTATATGGTTTTCACCTTTTCTATGTCAAAATAAAACAAAGCATCTAAATTTTGAACATCCATAAATTTCTCCAAATATTGTTTGGTACCCCAATCCAAAGTGATAAATGATGAAGGATTTTGAGGAATTCATCTAGAATAGGATGTTAAAATAGAAATCTTTCCATTATTATTCAGGAGAAACTATTTAAAAAAACACGAAGATGAGAAGAATGTTACCTTTGCGGACTTACTAACCTGAGGAATCAAAGGTTGTCTTTTGGTCAACAATGATTCATGATGTTTTCCATGTAATTATTAATGGAAAATCAACATCAATGTAAGACTTTCCAAAATGTTTTCTTCCACCTATACTTACATGGCCTCGATTGGTGCATCCACAAGTGAAGTCTATTGTCAGCTTTTTCACTTGTTTAAAGGGGAATTTGAGTACCAGAGACTGAATGTGAAACAATCAATGGAAAAAACTATCTGAAATGAGGGGAATTTTCAAATGATAGACTGGACCAATTGTCTAAAGTATGCATGAAATTAATTGGTATGTTTCACTATTAGGTCATTTAGACATGGTACATACATGTTTAGTTAATATAGTTAATATTCACTACCCTCATAGAAGTATTAGAAATGGCTTTTGGTAACCAAATTTAACATAATCTCCTTCCTTTCCTTTCACTAATTTTTTTATCCTTTTTTGCCTCCATTCAAATCTCTTTGAATCAATCATTTACATTTATAGATGTCCAAACCTCTCCATGTTTATGTATATTTTTACCTTAAAATCTCCATTGTGTAGCTCTCTCTCTCTCTCTCTCTCTCTCTCTCTCTATATATATATATATATATA
>SZWC01001706.1:186024-201846 GCA_023375785.1 Penium margaritaceum | reverse complement strand
ATAATCTCCTTCCTTTCCTTTCACTAATTTTTTTATCCTTTTTTGCCTCCATTCAAATCTCTTTGAATCAATCATTTACATTTATAGATGTCCAAACCTCTCCATGTTTATGTATATTTTTACCTTAAAATCTCCATTGTGTAGCTCTCTCTCTCTCTCTCTCTCTCTCTCTCTCTATATATATATATATATATACATATATATATATACATACATATGCATATATGTATAACTTTCTCTAGAGAAATATGTCTTAAGATCTCTCGTTCTCTTCTTCGTGTGTCAGTTTTCTCCCTGGTGCTTGTACTCTCATACCCTTCTTGAAAAATTGGAGGTCCAAAAACGGCTCCATTTTGCCCCCCTTTTAGCCGGATCATGTGGAGGATGCACTCATTTTTTAATATATCGCCAGGTTGCCGTTCTAATTAAACTTACCACCAGGTCACGCCGATATTTTAACTTATCAGGCTGCCCCTATGAGTGTGGAAAAATTGGCAATGATTATTTAAATATGGGGGCAAGACAATGATAAGATTTATTTGGTTTGTGCACTCTGAAGATAATGCCCCAAAAATGCATAATGGGGGTGACCTTAAGATAATCCTCAAGATGGGGGAAAACTAAAGTTGGGTCTGCGAGAATGGGGGCAACTTTGAAGGGTCCTCACGAATGGCCATCTGTGTGCAGCAGCTAGAGAGCGACGAGCGCAAGTTAGCTGGCGACAGTTAACCGTCATCGCCAAAAACCGTTGGTTGTCGGTTTCGCTTCTGAGAAAATAACTTTCGCGTTCTTGACTCGCACCGCGTATGTATCCGGTGTTTGTGGCCACGTTCAAAGCTATGTACCCGCCTTAAGTAGTTCACTCCCTCAACGATTTACATAATGAACACCTGCGGCAAAGTGTTTGTTCGCAAACTAGGTGCATGCATGAGCAGTGCAAACGAATCAGCGACAGCTCAAGAATGTACAACTGCCTAGCATAAGTTAACTGCATGAAAAACAATTCTTCATGAAGGGATAGCTAGAGTTGATTGCGCCCTCCCAGAAAAAATGAAAGCCATTCCCGTCAACTAAAATCGACATGACTGCCCAAAAACTCTTCACACAATTTTCCTTTTACAAATTTTGTACAGAATATTCAACAATACTAACAATATTCTTCTACCGTTACCTTTCCCAAATTTGATGTTAAACGTCTCTTGATAAATGGAAATCTCACCAAAAACAAGACGTTGGTTAAAGAGAAAATGTGCTTTTATCCGTGATTGTCTCCAGGTGGCAGAAACATTAGGTTTTCTTTTTTCAAACATTACAAAACAAGATGAACACTTCTATAAGAAGTCAGATATATTCAATCGTTTTATACATGAAGTTAGGGTCCGAGTTAGGACTGCGACATCGACAAAGAAATGGTGTTTTGTTTTGGAGGAAATCATGGAATTCTAGAAGGGACGTGTCTTTGCAATGAAGAAACAAAGAACAGAAGTAAGGCATGGTAAGTGCCTTGGTCATGATAACGTCAAGAGGAAGAAGTTGGATCTGAGAAGACATGCTTGAAAGAAGCTAAGGAAAATTGTCGCAACACTTGGTTGAAGGTAGAAAGAGAGAAGGAGGATGTAGCGTTAAGAAACGATGGCTTATCATAAAAATTGATAGTAGTTGTTCAGGGATGGCTCCAGAAAGATGGATTCCCACTGCGATGGTCCCGCCTCACACCACCACATAAGTGGGAGCTTAATGAGGCTCCAAGTGCACATCCAGGCATATGCTTGGTAGAAAAAATGGCTAGGGCTATGGGAAATTTCTTTTGCATGAAGCAATCTTGGTCGTGAGAGGGTACGTGAACCCACCCTCACCCAATTCAATCTTGCTGCTCCGTTTGACCTACTCCAAAAAGACAACGCGTATGAAAAAACCTAAAAATCTTACAACCTGGGTATCAAAGAAAATGCATGAGCCGCATTTATTTGAAACAATTCATGATGGCAAAATCACACCAAGAGCCAACCAAAAGTCTCAAGTTGATATACAAACCACCAATTACCCCTCTTCCACCATTAACATTCGATCAGTGACCGCCATTATTGACGCACATATTGAGGGGGAGTGTTGGTGTGAAAAAACACTTTGACTTGGGGAGGTTGGTTTGAGGAATCTATGTGAAATAATGGACTGTTCTCCCTATCAACTCAGGTGCGACTCGGCTACAAAACACTTACATCATAAGCAATATTCAATTCAAACATTGAGGTCCACGAAGGGCATGGAGCTTGGATCTTCATGTGTTCCATTCACAACAATCAATATGAATGACTGTTGAATTATCTTGATTATCAACTGCGTAGTACAAGCAAGCTTTGCTGGAGGCTGGGCAAGCTCTAGTCATGATGGGGCTTCACCTTAATGGGAAAATATGACTACCCTACATGCGAGTCTACACGAGTGCAACTTAGCAACAACTTGAAAATTCTAGATTAAATACGCTCTACATCAACGAAAGCATGTGTAATAATGCACTACTTCTCCGCATGCATGCACAACTCTATAGTGACATACAATGCAAGAAGTGAGAGCCGCCCGCATGTCAGATGCTACATGCACAAATGAATTTGTGAGACGTGTGTCCATTTGTGGAGCATAAAAGTAGACTACCTTAGTCTAATAGTAGCAACAGCAAATTTGGTAATAATTTGAGCCAAACATCTAAGATGCTACTCTTGCAACAACTCCGTACACTCTGCTTTCATTAGATAATTCCTAAGACCAAGACTTTGTAAAGGATGTGTAAACTTAAGACCCTTCTTAACCCAAAAAACATCTACAAGCCTCACTTGGTGAACGCCCCTGACTACCTGTAAGCCTGAATATCTCAAACCATAGGTCTAACTATGTGCTAGAGGAGAGGAGCCTTGTTGGAGCTACCTCTCTGAAAGTTTCTCATCTATTAGTCATGATCTTTTGCTGGGTTTGAGCCTTGAGATTGTGCCTAGCTTTAGCTCTGCTTTGTAGTGTTGATAGTATTTGGACAGACTAAACTCAAGTTCCCCTATAGCAACCAAGTTATCCCAAAAACACCGCCAACATGGCTAGTATGGTAAGAATTGCTCTAATGACCCAATAATCCTGGTAAAGGCTACATGCCAGGAGGAGGTTACTTTGACAAATTAGAAGCCATTTCAACTTAACGTATGGTGATTGTGTTGTGACCCTTACAACGATAGCCTTGATGTCTTAGGAAGGTGTTGTGTCCTCCAACTTGGAATGTTTTGTCAGATTATTGACATGAAATATGATTCATCGCCTCTCTTCTATACCATTCTTAAACTTGATAGTACATTTTTATGACAAGTTCAAAATCAGACTTTCGGTTTTTCAGTTTTATCACATAGGATTTGCTTTCTAGCTACGTAGTTCTTGCAAAGTTACAAACTCCATAAGGAAGGTTGTATAAGCACATGCAACGACTTTGTCCGTAGATGATTCAAACCCGAACACCCTCAACATAGACCAACACCCATCTTCGTGGACAAGAATTCAGCCATGAGTTCAATTCAGTCAACACACTATCATGAACAAACCAAGAACATAAAAATCAAAGGACACACGATCGGATCAAAATTCTTGAATTTCGCAATGGGATTTATTTTTGTCTATGGAAAGAAAAAGAACCAGATTTTTTCACTTCAAATGTCATTATACAAAAACCCTAATTTCACAACAAGCTATCTTTGCATAGAGTTGACACTATAAACAAGGAGCATGTATTCTTTATCACAATAAAACAAGCTTAACAATAAGAGTTTCTCTTACCACCACCACTATATGAGGTAATTTGGAGAGGGTGATAGAAGAGAATCTAGAATTCCAGACCCCGCTTTAGCTGGTGAATCCTAAGTTGCCTTGGGAGGACTGTTGAACTCACCACAAAGTAATGTACTTAAAAGGCATATAACCTGCTTTCATATCATCATGATGTCATCTAAACTCTGTAAGAACACTTCTGGTACCACTCTCTACATAAAACAATACAAAGGACACATCACCCATGCTTGAGACGCCCGTGAGAGGCATTGCCGCACACACATGCTACATGCATGCCATGCCATGCCATGCAAGACCATACCATGTCAAGCCAGATCATTCGCGGAAATGCCCAAACACACTACCAACGCTGGTCTCTATGCGTCACATGCTGCATCGCAACTCCATGTCTATGGCATGTGTTGGGTTTTGTAATGGGTGGGCACACGTGGGAACGACCAGTGCCTCACCGCAAAGCCTTCACCACACCAAGGAGGTCCTTGCTGCTCTAGGATGTTTTTGTGTGTCCAGTAAACTTAGTGGAAGTAAAAATGTGGAATAGAATCTAGTTAAAAGTAAAACGAACAAGTACAATATATGTCCAACAAAAAGCAACTAAACAGAGCTTAACACCATGCTTTGACGTATCTCCTGGCCCCAAACTAGGGCATAATGCTTTGCTAGGCCGCCATGGCAGTCCACGCAAGGGTCTCGGCGCAGCCATCATCTTCAATGATGGAAGGCCTTTAGGACATCAGGGCCACCTCCTCGAAAGGCTGGAAACGCCTGCCAGGCTTATTGGGTCGTCGATGGATTGTAGCTAGGCTTGGCACAGCCACCAAATTGTGGTAGACTGGCCACCAGCAAACATGTCGTCCTTCTCCCAGGTTGGCAGGCAGAGCCAGGCTTATAGGGGCCTTGGAGGGACCTCCAACATGTATCTCCATCCAGGCTGGCAGGCAAACAAGGCTTATAGGGGCCTTGAAGGGATCTGCAGTAGTGACCTCCACCAAGGCTGGTAGGGCCAGGCTTACAAGGGTCTTGGAGGGTGGAGAGATTGACTTGCTTTTGACTCTGAAGATGATCTACAGGAGAACAGCCACTGAAGATCAACCACTGAAGACAGTTGAGTGTGCCAGGCCCGCTGCCTTTTATACTTCCGTTCGTGGCAAGTTGACTGCTTTACTGGTGGTTGGAGAATCTTCATTTGGTGCACGGTGAAGTTTCACCGTAACTGTGGTTCTTGCAGTACAACTGACCACGTGGCTTTGTAGGTGCAAGCCATCACCATGTCCGTGATCCTCAGGTCCTGTGGCTTGTCACAGATCAGTGAGAGCGGTTGTCCGTTGGCTTAAACTTGAGCCACAAGGAATCGTCCTTATCAAGGATGATTCATCAGGTTCCACAGTGCAGGTCCTATGTAAGCTGCTTCAGTCAGAAAAGTTGTTAATGCTCCGTTGATGCTACCTCATGATCATATGTGGTCCGGGGATTAATGTCACCATGAAGCTTGCAACAGAGCTCTCTACGTAGGTTGTCCACTTGGCGATGAGAGAGACACACCAAGTTGTGCCTCTAGACTGCCTGTGTAGGGCGGACCCCACGTATCGCCCTCACATTGCTCCATGAGTCAAGTTGAGTCAAGTGTGGTCCCACCTGCCCATCAAGCCTGTGCAGCATTACACACGCCTCTTCTCTAAGAGGCATGTGATGCCCTCATGAGCATGCTTTCAAACAAGTCTCGTTTCAGTCCCTGAAAGGGAATTTTTACCAAAGAAAATCTTGGGTTTCCACGGAAGAAGTTGTGTGCTGAGCCGCACCTGGTAAATTCACAGAAAACCCGTAAAATCTTCTTCGAGTATACGATTGGAGTTTCTTCTACTCCATGCTGAAGCACTAGATCAGCACAGTTATCGCTCACTCAAAAAGCACAAACATCTCAAATGAAAGTATCGTCGTTTGCATCGTGCGGCTATCAAAAGCAAGTGGGGATTCACTATCAACCCAATGCATCCCTCGTTTTACTTGAAAGTATAATAATGGTAGCAACATGTGGGAATCCACACGTAGAAACCACCGTAGCTGCTATCCATGACAACATTTAAGCTCATGGCGTCCTCTCAAAATAACTCCACTATCGGCTCTGTTCATGCTTCCAAAAAAGCACAAGATAGATAGTAAGGTTGGCTTTGTACTCATTTTCTCTCACTCTGTTCGCAACTTGTGGGCTCACATCATCGTCATTTTCCACACCCATATCAGTAACATAAAGAAACACAATATCATTTCTCAAAAAATCCTAAAGATGTGCAAGCGGCAATGGTTGCATGATTGAAAGTGGAGGAGGATTATCATTTCATTTGGATGTAGTATAAACAAATGTTATCTACAGATAATAAAGATATACATTATTAGACCCAAGAAGAGTGATTTTTTAGAACTTTGCACTGAAAACAAAGATCTTAGGAGTAAAAATGTTTGAATCATACTAGCTTCTCGATGTTTTTATGCTTTCATAAAAATTTTAAAGGATTTGACCAAATATGCTGCCTTTTGACCCTGTTTTAGTTAATTGCCTCTAAAATCAAGGATGATTTAAAGCACTTTCATGACCTTTGTCTAAAGTACCTTCAAGTTTAAATTGATGGATAAAACTATGACGTACTTGTGGAGAGGCAAAATCAGTAGGTTACATGATGAAGTTGGAAGTCAGAGAGTTGGCATATACATAATGTCTTCCAAAGTAAACACCGGCTCAGAGCTTGATTCTTAATGAGTCCCGAGTGCAGCAAGCAAGAAAGAAAGCAAGCAAGTGAGCATGCAAACGAGTGAGTGATGCAAAGTTTTGACTCACATTTTTAAGACGTGCTTCAAGACATGCCCCAAATAGGAATGTCAGAAGGCATGCCAATGATATCATTATTTCACTTGATGAATCTTATGCAACAATGGGGTGGTGTTCAAGGTATTAATGAAAATCTTGTGGAATCCACATATCTCAAGTGACTTACAACTCCACACGCAAGCAACACAATTCAGCTTCTTATCCTTATGTGTGAACCCAAACCACCTTCTCTATGGCAAAAGGTACATAGTTTTTTTATTGCAAGTCCGTCCTTTATCGTCGATGTGTGGGAAAGCATTTGCTCGATGTATGCTTTCACGGGCAAAAATGCATAGACAATTTTGGATAAGGTTAGAGGAAATTATATGACATTTTGTTGTCTTCAAAAGGTTTAACCTTAAAAATATCTTTTGAACTAATTAGTAGGAAAATTGAGTAAAGATCAAAATTTCAGAATATACATTCAAAAGTAACTCTGTGTGAAAGGGTATAATTTGACATGAACACAAGGGTACCAGGCACATTGCATGCATGATGAAAGTCACCCTTGGTGATTTCTAAAGGAGCATTTTATCATTTGAACATACAACATTTATGAGTGTGAAGATTGACTCCTATACCAGGAAGCTCATAGAGATCAAGCACAACACCTTCATTCATGACCTGTCCTTTGTTCAATCTCAATTTAGTGCATGATTTGGAGATAAGTTACATTCTTAGCCTTATTTTAGTTGTTCCATGTGTTATTTACTCTATTATCTAAGGCTCTAGGCCTTGCATCAACTATTGTCAATTCCTTCACAGTGTTATAGAAACAATATATGCTGAAAGTCTGTCTATCAACTTGTTCACTCTACTTAAAATATTCTACATTCTTCACCTTCTCTTTTCATATTTAGACAGATTTTATGTGTGCATACATGGAATACTTATTTGGATATTAAAATCACAAATTAAAACATCATTGTTTTAGCTAATGATTAAAATCAAAGATAATACAGGAGGAACAGTATGATGCATCTGTAGAAGCTACCTCCTCCACAATCCTTCTACTTATGTGCATTTAAAAAAACACCTCATTGAAGGACAAAAATGACACATGTGATAAAGTATCTTTAGAGATGAAACATATACGGAATATATATATGCATGAAACTATACATATATTTATTTATATTAATGTATCAATGCATACATATTTTTTTTTTTTAATAATGTTTGAATACATAACTGTACATGTCTTTATGAATTATATATATCTATTACTATATTTATACATAAATGTATAAACTTATATAGCAGATTAGGATGATTTGTAAGGAAATGTATGACAATTGTTTTTAATCCTATGTAGGTTATTTGTTTTGTTGTTTGCTCGAGCTATTTGGCGTCAATTATCCATGCTCTGTATTTTTAGTGCATGTAACCTTTTTTCCCTCATTGTGTTCTCATGTCCTAAAGGCATCATCGTATAATTTCGTAGCATCCTTCATTTTTTGTCATGATAGGAAGATATCAAAATCATATCAAAGCTATAACTATCTGGATAATGATTTTGTTTTATGATTTCTGCTATTAAATATAATTGTTTTCATGGGTTTTGATTGAAATAAAATAAATACGTTTATGAATTTGCTAATTTTTCCATTTCAAAAATTATAATTGCATACCATTTAGAATATGGTTTTGTTTTACAACATTTAATTATTCATTGTTACACGAATCACATCAATAAAAAAACAAATATGCCTGTATTTATTATGGTTTTCACTTCAAAACGATATTTTTACATGTAATATGATCATTAGAATGGATAATATGTTGCTCAAATGTTCTAACGGAGATAATGAAAGAGTTTTTAGTTGATCGTATCTTTTTTTGATTGTATCTTGTTACATGTATTTTTCTTTTATCCAAAGATTTTCGTGATTATTAGTAATGATTATTTGTAGAATTTCTACAACTTTTATTTATTTTATGTGAACAATAAAATACAGGAAGGACGAAGATAATATAGAATTCTAGATTGTCTTCGGCCTTCCTTCATTATGTATGTAGGTCACTGCCATTTTCCATTTATCAATGGGATCATGAGAACGTTTAAACTGAGAGCATTTCCTTTTTTGTAGAAATTTAAATACATGCCTTATGATGTTGATCCTTGGATGCAAATAACTTAATTTTTCTCTTTTGACCTTTGGAAGTTCAATGATAATACCATTTTCTGGTTTCTTGAAAATTTTGGGTTTTGCCTTTGTTTATGATCACTCTCACAAAACACTATCGTATTTGTCTTCAACATTTGATGCTGGTTTTCATATGCAGGTGACAACTCTTGACCCTGCATGCACATAGATTTGTTATTGTTTGTGGATTTTAGATAGTTTTCATTAGCACGCATATACACTTGTCTTTCGCATTTTCAAGTAATCATTAGTGAGTTTGGAGGAAGTATTTGGATTGAATGAACCTATTCCCATATCATGAGTATTGTGTTTGTCCTATTTCTCACACCATAGACCCTTATAAGCATTATTAACCCTGCCACATTAGCAAACTAAGTCATGAAATCAATTCAGGGAGGAATAATGTTCTCTAGAGAAAAAGAAAAGATTGACACCCTTTTGAATGAAGCATTTAAAAATAGTTCCCCCCTCAAAGAAATCATGAAAAATGTGCCTCGTCAAAGGAAGCATGTAAACATGGATTTTCCCCACAGTGATCGCGTAATTATGCCCTCGAAGGAGGATAGCATGCAGAAATGGCCACATTTAATAAGCAAGCAGAAACACCTCCTCGGTGGAGATGCAACATCATCGGCCCAATGTTGTGATCAATATGGGGCTTTTTTATGTTGTGATCCGTGTTCTCACAAGATGAATGAATCGATTTTCTTTGTTGAAAATGTGTTTCAATCGAAAAAGACAATGATGATGATGTTGTGCGAAACAAGACCACACACAACCCAGTCGCCCATTTTGTCTCCCTAGCTTCGAAGCCAAGTGGCCTTTCTTTTCTGCTGTTAGGGGCAATGGCCTCCCCCCTTTATTTCCTCGTGTTCGAGCTGATCTGCCCCTTCTACTAGGTATCACTTAACTAAGATGGGCCCCATGTTGATCGTAAAGTTTGGTCAATGACGTGGCATCATCAACGGGGGGTGCTATATTCACGTGCTAATTAGCGGGTGGCCAATCTTGCTGGGTTCTATTTTTGTGTGCTCGCTCTGGAAGTTCACCATGTTTGCGTTCTTCCTTTGGTGGGGACCCAGAATTGCCTGCTCGCTTTAGGAGGACGCCTTTTTTGGCGGGCTACATGCAAAAGGGCTATTTTTTGGCATTTGTCTCATGTTCTCTATTGTTTCTACTTTTTCATCAAGACCGGTTTGGCTTTCTGACCGAAGTCTGTTCGTCGCGCGGTTTCCAGAAAGCTTATCGCTCGATGAGCGTAAAATTGAATGAAAATGACTGCGCTAGTTTAATCTCTGTCAGGGGAACCAACATTGAGGTTTCGACATCTCAGAACGTGTGGCTTTTCATGTTCAATAACCGTCGTCAATGTAAAGTGGGTTTTCATACAAACAGAAGCAACGATTGATTATATTATTTTAGCTTGCTGGTTCGAGATGCTTCCAGGGTGCGGCTAGGATTTGTTGAAGTGTGTAGTTGGACGATATTACCGATGGATGGCATCGATGTCTAGGAGCTCCTGTCCGCGGGGTTGCAGTTCTACCGCGGTCGTCCATGTTCATTCGTCCAGATGGGATTGTCGATTCTCTTCTTAAACCACTTTCGTTGGCCACATACAGAACATCGACGGCTGAACCAAATCAGTTCAGTAAACCCCCGGTCCACTAAGAACGTACGAAAGTCGACCGTGAGAAGTTCACATGCGTCCCGCAATCGGCGGAAGTTGCTCCTGTACCTGACCCCATCCACAAGTCTTTCCTGACCAGCAAGACGAACGAATGCTACGATGGGTGGCGTTCGTGGACTTCGAAAGTCCTGTAATAAAGGCCGCGGTTAGATGGGCATTGGAAAACGTTTTTTCCGCCCTCTTCCTCAATGGGTGCGGCTGGTAAACGCTGGAATCCGATGTTGGGCAGCGACTTCCGTGGCGAGGCTGGAGTGTTCAGCTGGTGTTGTGGTTTCGCGAAATTCACACGTCCAATAGTGATTTCATCGATTACTAGCCGCACCCCCAGTGAACCTCAGTGAAACTCAAAGGCACCATTGTCGAGCGGCACCGCAGTGCCCCCCTGCAATCACCCAGCTACCTCGTGCATCCGATGTAACAGCGGAATACAGCTCAAGCTTCCTTCAATCCGCTCGTTTTCGACCAGCTGTTGCTGTGGGTGGGAATGGGTGAGTGGAATGTCGTTTTCCTCACCCAAACGTAGGTCCAATGCGCCTTGTCCACCCACTACTTTGCAACCAGCGAAGTCCTCATCCTCGTCAGAGAGAAGCTCTACGTTGGGTTCACGTGCAGCGCTGAACCCTATCCGGGGTCCGTATAGCGCCAAACCCTACCACGGGCTCGTCGCGCTTTCGCGCCAACCGGTACGCGAACCCAACGTAGGGTTTTGTCTCTCGAACCCCTGTTACCAGCGCGCAAATGCGACAGTCAGTAGCTCACGGCGATCACAAGCACCGTCGTCGTCCGACGTAAATGTCTGTGACGTTCCGATCGCGAAGCAAGCCAGGCGGCGGGTATTCGGGGTGTAAATTTACCCATATAACCAATAGATCAGAGAGGACGAGCAAAGAACCGCCAATTGTCATGTCTTTTAACAAACTCCCTCATCGACAACACGACATTGGATAAAGTAAGAGTTGACCACATATTACCATTCAACAGTGGTTTTTGAATATTTTGGTTGAAAATTTAATATTTATAAGATTTATCTATCTCAGGTGATATCCAACCATAATAGAAAAGGATCAAAATACATATACAACCATATATGTGGAGAAGTATGAAAATCTTCAAATCGTATGCAAATGCAAAGTAAGAAGATCAAGACAAACGGGAAAATATGTGAATAACCATGAGAATTTTTAAACCCTAGCTGAAATGAGGTTTCAAATCATATGAAGCAATGTAGATGGAGGTATTTACATCTTTATATTTATCAGTGTGTTCATATCAAATTTCATATCTAGCTTTTATTAATAAATACAAATATGTTTCGATATCCATAATTTTATAAGTATATATATTGAACTGTATAATTATCTATACCTATAACTAGATATATATCAATAAATATATATTGATGTCAAAATATTTCGTTTATGTATGTTCATGATTTTAATCATATATATATACATTTATTTGAGGACTAATAAATCAATTTTTTTGAAACTTATGCATATCTATATTGATATGGATATAAATCTATCATACATATATCGTTAATAATGTATACATGATTATGTATATTCATGATAATTATTATATCTAAATATTTATTTGGATCTATACTAGAATGATTATCTGTTTTGATATTCGTTATATAGTTAATAGTGTATAGTTTTAATATAGTTTTATATGAATACATTTATAGATATAAATGTGGAAATATTTCCATCTACATTGCATCATAAGGTTTGAATTCTCATTTTACGTAGATTTTTATAGTACGCATGGTTCTTAGCATGTTCTTCCATTTTGATCGTATTTATGAAATTTACATTTTTTAGTATCTGAAGATGTTTTCATATTTATTAAAATATATGGTTGAAGATGTATTTTGTAGCTTTAATTAACTTTCATATTATGGTTGAATGTTACGTGATAGAAAATCTGTATATTCATAACCAAATTTTTATCCACAGGATTCGAAAATCACTGTTGAATGGTAATATGTGGTCAACTCTTACTTTATCTAATATCTTGTGTTGTCGATTAGGGAGTTTGTTAAAACACATGACAATTGGCGGTCCTTATCTCGTTCTCTCTGATCTGTATGTTGTATGGGTAGATTTATCTTCTCGAATACCCGCCGCCTGGCTTGCTTCGCGATCGGACTGTCACAGACATTTCCGACAGATGACGATGGCGCTTGTGATCGCCATGAGCTACTAACTCTTGCGTTGGCGCGCTGGTAACAGGGGTTTGAGAGACGAAACCCTACGTTGGGTTTGCGTAACGGTTGGCGCAAAAGCGCAACAAACCCATGGTTGGGTTTGGCGCTACGCAGACACCGGATAGGTTTCGGCGCTGCTTGTGAACCCAACATAGGGCTTCTCTCTCCTCGTCAGGGGATTGCAACTAACACCGAAGGCAGTTTCCATCCCGCGTTTGTCGACACTAACAGAAACAATACCGCGAACGAAACAATAGTTAAATCATCCCGCGATCGAGAGTTGCACAATTCCATATCAGACAAAACTACCGTGTGGGTACTCAACGCAAGACCAGACACGAAACATGCAGGCATGGATCTCGACTGCAGCAAACGCGAGCCCATGTGGAACAGAATACCACAACGCACTTGCATTCAAGAAGCTAATAACACAAACAAGACGACGCCTTTCAGGGCAGGAAAAAAGGAGATTTCACTTGAATTAGGAAAATCCACTACAACAACAAGGCAAACATTTCTAGCCTTATGTGGGGTAATTCAAACTACCTATGGACAAGAACAAATGATGAAATCTAGATACATATCTAAAAATTATCATGCATTAATGATTCTCATATCCACGGTTCTCATTCATATTTACATTTGTCTTTACAATTACTTATAAGCATCGATATCTTAATTCAGTTCATGTGTTTCATAAATATGCTTGTAATAACATCCAGATATAATTCTAAATCTAAATTCAAATTCATATCCATATTTATGGTTATTTTCTTAAATAAAAATCTATACATTCATTTATATTCGTTTTTGTCTAGATTTGAATTTTACATCTATATGCATGTATGTAACATTCATAACTACACCTTTATCTCTATCCACATCTCTTTCCATACCCAAATCTATATCAATATATATCTTTATCTATCCAAATATATTCATGCCTATACATATCTTAATGTATATTTATATCCATAACTATGTCCATGTTTACATCAATATTAATATCAATATGAATATGAATATCAATATCAATATCAATATCAATATCAACATCTGTATCCATATATATCTATATCCGTAAGTATATCTAGATGAAGATCTAGATCTAGATCTATATCTTTATTTATATCTAAATGTGCAAGTATAACTAGATGTAGATATATATCAATATCTATATCTGTATTTATATATCTAAATCTAGTTTTATATCTTTATCTAAATCTATAAGTGTATATCTCTATATCTAGATCTAAATATATACATATATACATATATCAATATCTATATCTTTACTTATACATCTAAAACTTTATTTTATCTCTATACATGTACGTATATCTATATCCATTATCATAACTTTATCTATATTTATATGTAAATCCATACCTTTGTTTATTTATTATATCTATATCCATATTTATATATCTGTCTATAGCCATATGT
Organism: Penium margaritaceum; assembly: GCA_023375785.1. Classification (NCBI taxonomy): domain Eukaryota; kingdom Viridiplantae; phylum Streptophyta; class Zygnematophyceae; order Desmidiales; family Peniaceae; genus Penium; species Penium margaritaceum. The sequence goes on along the minus strand of SZWC01001706.1, from coordinate 187,669 downwards.
AAATATTAAACTATACGTACATAGATATCTATACTAGTACCTATATTTACTTTATTTCAAAAACAAAATCTTTATCTATATCTATATCCACATATATATCAGAAATGATATCTCTATCTGTATATCTATATCTACATGTATACATCTAACTTAACATCCATATTTTTATTTCTATGTTTATTTTAATCTCTTTATATCAATATCCATATTTATGTATGTGTATATCCGTACTTTATCTTTCACTTTATCTAGATTTATATACATATCCTTATCTATATTTATAATTATATTTTCATGTATATATATATTTATTTCCATATCTATATCTTTTTCCATCTCTAGATTTATATATATATGTATCTATATCTTTATTTTAGATCTATATCTATATCTATATCTTTATTCTTATCTGTATCTACATCTATGTCCATATGGATATTTGTATCTATATCTCTGTTTGTATTCATATCTACATCAATGTCTACGATTTACCACGTGTTTTTGTTGTTTGCTGCCACCCAAGTTAAACCTCCTTTTCCCTGTTTTGTGCCCCGGATGCGACCACTTATCTTCATGATCAATTTGATGAGCGTGGGTGAAAGGTGTTCTTTCCTTCCATGCTCCGTTGACCCTGATTGCAGAGGAAACTATTCCTCGTAGTTTTTGGCACTTCATGTGAATTCATGGTCCACGCGGTCGTATGATCCATTAAAATGGGGCACATCAGTCGATCCCGGGATCGTTTTGTACTGTGTCAGCCGCGGGATTTTATAGGTTTGGTTCGCGCATCGCGGTATGGAAACTGCCTTCGCTACGCAACTAAGTGTAAAAACGAGTCATCTCACTATTGCGACTTAAGCCGCGTCACCAATCAGAATGGGCTCCTGGCCAAGTCCTCGGAGACATGTATAGAAGCTTTTGCTAGAGAAATCCAACTCCGCAAACTAAGCGAGTAAAAGAATGCAAAACAAATAGGGTTGAACATAAGAACCTGCCGGTTTGCAATAGGGTCCTCACCGCAAAGAATACCCTTGAAAAAAAAAAGTTCTCTGGAGTATCCGTCAACGGTCTAAAAGCAATAGAATGGGCCACGCAAGACAGCTTGACAAATCAGGTCCAGAACAGCCTGTCCCTTAACGATTAGACAAAAGCAACTGAGACAAGCACACATCTAAACTTGAAGCAACCATATTAAAAAAAAGCAAAATAATATATTATAATACATGAGATAACTTCATAAGAGCTTTTGATATCTATACCTATAAGCATAACTAGGGATACCTATAAGCATAACTAAGGATACCTATAATACATGTAGTTATTTCTTGCATAACAACTTGCAATACATATGCTGATCATCATTCATGGTTTGTATACATTTATTTGCTTTCTAAACATACAAAAGTAGGATCAAATTCAAGAAACTAGTTGAAAATTAAATACAATGAATACACCATAAAATAAACGTTGAAACCAAGATGATAACATCTAAATGTGCAAAAATGGGAAGAGAATACATGAAGAGAAAACATATTTTCCATATTTATATCTAAATCTATATGTACTTCTATATCTTTATCTTTATCTATATCTATATCTATATCTATATCTATATCTACATCTATATCTATATCTATATCTATAT
>SZWC01001706.1:169937-183990 GCA_023375785.1 Penium margaritaceum | reverse complement strand
TACCTATATCTATATCTATATCTATATCTATATCTATATCTATATCTATATCTATATCTATATCTATATCTATATCTATATCTATATCTATATCTATATCCATATATATATATATATATCTATATCCATATATATATATATCTATATCTATATCTATGTCAATATATATACTTATGTCTATATCAATATCTATATCTAAATATATCTACATGTATGTCTATATCTATATCTAAATATATATCTATACCCGTATCAATATCTATATCTATATATTTTTCTATATTTATATTTATATATCTATATCTATATATCTACATCAATTTCTATTTCTATATCTACATTCATATATAGATATTTATCTAAATCTATATCTTTATCCATATATAGATATATCTACATCTATATTTATCTCTTAAGTTTATCTATATCTATAACTAGATCTAGATATCTATATATATCCATATCTATATCTATATTTATAGCATAAGAAATTATATATATGTAAACGTAGATATAGAAAGAAATAAAAAATATAGGTGGTTTAAGATATTGGAATAAATAGAAATAAAAATATTATGTGGACATAAATCGGAATATAAATATTTAAATATTTTTAACATGTTCGATAAAATTTTATTTTTATTTTTTGGATTTATCTCAATATTTTAATCATAAAAATGGTATTGTTACTACTTTTTAAGAAATGAATGCATTGTTTTCTCCTGATTCACCCATATAGTAAGGGTTAAATCCACATATTTCCAATTTTTTGATTAATTATTTAGTATAAAATGAAAACTAATGTTGAAATACTAAGTACTTACATAGTTCAATAAATTGTGAGGAATCATGTTTTAAAAATCCAAGAGAAAGTGTCGATATTTCTGTTTTCTTTCCCAATTTTTCGAAATTTTCAATTTCATCACATTTATTACAATCTTTGTTGGATTTATTTATCTTGTTCGAGTCAAAATTGATTTCATGCATTTCACGCTTGTGTCTTCGTATAAAGAAAATCTAATCTACACGGACCATGCATGATTATTCAAACTTATAGTAAACGTTGTTATGCATGAAATATTCACTTCAAAATAATTTTTATACCCATTTATTTGTTTACTTGTTATTGATAATGGTTCCTTCACATTTATATCTTTGTTTGTCTTGATTGGTTTTCTCTAGTCCTATAGTGAAAGGCTATTCTAGAACTCAGTTGTTATGCCGCCTGGCGCGGTTCATTTTGTTTGTTTCTGACCATTAAACGATAGTATAAAGTTATTTTCTTCTGTTTGTTGAGGGTATTCTTTATGGCGAGGAATCTATTGCAAACCTTTAGGTTCGCATGTTCAACTCTCCATGTTTCTTATTCTATTACTCACCGGGTTTGTGGAGTTGGATTTCTCTAGGAAAAGTTCCTATAGAAGTCTCGAGGACTTGGCCGTGAGCCCAATCCGACTGGTGACGCGGCTTAAGTCCCCATAGTTAGAAGACGCGTTTCTAAACTTGGTCGTGGTACCCTGATGCAGATTAGGAATTCGCTGCTTTGCAACACTCAGATGGTGTCTGGTAAGTGCTTCCTGGACGACTAATTCAAAAAAATGTTTTGGTGAGGAGGACAACCTTATTGCCCAACCTATAGTCATCAATCCCAGCTGCAACGGAGGTCCTTGGCGCCCGCAAGAAGCATTCCTTGCGGCGATTCTTTGGAACTGTTTCTAGTGGGGACATCTATACAATGCTCCACCCAAAAGGGAGCGTAATTCGTGCCATATCTTGACAAATGAATTGCAAAAGAAAACTAACGTTTCTGGAAAAAACATAAACAATATTTACATTGAGCAATGCACGCGGCTCTAGGTAATGGATATGGCAATGATTTCGATGTCATAATGATTTCGTTCACATAGCAATGACGACTACGAGGCATCCGGACATTGTGGAAAAACTTTGTCTTCATGGACATCGTAGGCAACATGACTAAATGGCTTTCCTATGTTGTTCAACAAACAGCATAGACCCACAAATAGGATGCTACATGCACATAGGTCTCCATCGTTTTGTAAGGTGTGAATACCAATGTAAATGTTAACTTCACTATAGAAAAAAGTTCGCAATCGACAATCGTGTAAAGTAGGTGGTGAAAAATTTTCTACATTGCCCACATAAAACCAAGCAGGAAAAGAGGTGACCTTGAGAACGTTGTACCAGGATGTCATTGTATACGACGTTGCCAAAAGTCCCATAGTCAACCAACGTCACGGAGACATGAAGTGGTTTTTCTTCACGTTTAAAGCCTTACACCGTTCTATACTCATCCTTGGTCATCAAACCGCCTGCTACCCATACTGTGGTGAGTGTCAGTGCACAATCGGAGGACACAGATGACCTCTACACGTAGGTTTTGGTGTCCCTGATGAATTGATCGGGACATTGACGAAGGAGCTAGCAACCAAGTGAACATGCAAGAGAGCGGGCATGAGGTCGCGCGAGCGACCGGTCAATCGGGCGGGGCCCGAGCCGATGACACCAAGCGGCTATCCAACCTCGAGCCCTTACCTCACGATTTTTAGGCAAAATCCAACCAGGATCTTGGCCACATTCATCGATTCTTGGCAGGCTATTTAAGATCACTTGAGGTGGCCGGTGAGGTGGCTGTGGTGGTGGCTACTCAGGTGCCGGGTGAGGTGGCCAGTGAAGACGTTATCTACAGCGCGGTGGAGAGTTGTTTGGCAGGATGATACTAGGTGTGATTGGGGACACGAGTTGCATATGTGCGTTCAGCCGTCTTTGCATGTGATCAATTGTGACCTGGGAGAACTCCGAATAATTCTCACTTTGCCTCATCGCCTGGATTTTTCCTCTCATTAAGGCATTATAAAACACCACTCACTAGTCAAAGAGGCCTCCATGCTTCAAGTATTGTTGTCCTCCAAAGCTAGGGCGTAAAGGAGAGGAAAGTTGTGAGATGAAATGGTGTCAAGCTCAACGTTATATGTCTATGTCGGTGTCAACGTTGCACCAGGTGCTCTAAACTCCTATGACAACCTCAAGAGCAGCTCCATGCGAACAACATAGTCTTGTGACGTTTCCCAATTTCATTGAGGACCCATTGGCACCGTGTGCATGACACATGTACGTGAGAGTTGCATGTGTTCACGTTCAAGAGTTGTAAAAAAATGTTGCTAAAACCATGAGCATATATTCTAGAATTTCATACCATGGTTGTGTTCTAATACCATTCGCTATTCGTGCTTTTGAAGGAACACATCATTTTGACATACGCGGTTGCTGACAAAGTGGCCACATAGGCGTCAGTGTCCCTGATGGGACGTCTCGTGTCAACGTCACACGAGTGACTTGGAGTGCCACTATGACCCTATTGGAGACATCGATTGCACAACATAGTTTTGTGACGTTCTCAAACAATATTGAGAATGTTATGCAAATATGCAGACTTCCTTTGTCCTCAAAATGTTTTGACGATGTCGTCAAATGAATGTCCCGTGCACATCGGAGTTGCATGTGATGAGTTTAGGTAATCTAAAAAAACTGATGCCAAACCTTATGTATGTCTTTGCTATTTGGAATGTACGCCCTTTGTTGAAATCCATGTTAGCTATTGAAGTGGCCACGTGTCACTAATGGGACATCTCGTGTCAAAGGCACACAAGGTGACATAAAATTCCATCACGATCTGACAGGTGGCCGCGGTCACACATCATCATCTTATGATGTTCTCATTCAATGTCACGATCGTTATGTATATGTGCCGCAATTTGTTGTTCAGAAAATTTTGAGGTTTTAGTAGGACCTCAAAATGTTCTGACCATGTATTCAAATGCATGTCACATGCATGTGAGACATACATGTGTCAATTTTGGAAGTAAAACTATGGAACAGATAAGAGTTTATGATGGAATTTCATCCTTGTGTTCAAATTGCACACCACTCGTTGTCTGTATTCTTGAGAAAGCATCTATCTTGAAAGTGCAAAGTGCTGACAATGTATGAAATCTGGCTTTTATTTCCGCGAAGAAGCGTTTGGGGACTCCAAGTAGGGAGGTTGCACAGCGAGTGAGCATGGAAGTGAGCGACAGAAAGAGCATGTGGCCTGGACTTGATCCCATGTACAACTCGGCGGAGCAGGGAAGGGCTCAGTTTTGAGGCTGCCAGCTAGAGATTGCATTGCAGCTGCCGTGTGGTAACCTCTTATGTTTCGGTTCATGCACCAAACAAACATGCAACAGACACATTCAAGCCCATCAACCCAGTCCCGTTGGTTCGGAAGAGAGGTGATAAACACACTTCAATGTACAATAGGTGACGTGGTCATGCAAGGATTCTTCACACAGGCTATAGAATAGCATTGGAGGAGGACGAGAGTCCTGTTCTAAGACTGTCACCTCGAGTTTGCATTTGCGGGACTCATCCGACTATGACGAGGTGCATGCCTTGTGACCATGTGGCACACATGTGTGGAGGGCGGAATCCACGTGCCCATCCTTCCCTCTTTTCTGTATGCGCTTCCTAAAAGAAATATTCCCAACGCATTGCGGTAGTGTTATATCTACTACACTTCATAGATTGAATATTGCACTCCGTGGCTCCACTTGTACACCATCGCAGGGGGTTGTCGACGTCAACACGAAGGTGCTAGTAACCCCAAGATTCTCGAACAACACATCAAATATCATCACACTCCACTGCTCTAGCTGCACGCTGTATTCGTACGCAGTCTTGAACGCCTCTGAAGGCATTATTTGAAAGACATTGAAGTACTCAACACTATGAAGATGACATAGGACATGCGTATAATAGACACTATAGGAATGTACATGTAAAGAAAACATAGTTCATCACACGTTCTTGATTATTTGTGGAAACATGGTCGACCTCTTATGTTGTGATAGCTTTGTCTTATGATGTTTTCCTATGTTGACAACCATGGAAGCAAACGATAACATGTAGAAAATGATTACGGACATAATCTATATTACTAAAACATTTGACTCCATACGTTAGTCACAATCGGACATTGTAAGCCTTTGACGAACCTGTCTAATGCGTGCCTACAAATGCAAGTCAGTTGAGAGTAAGATATCCGTTTTTGTGTTCCATGTCCAGATGTATTACTTTGTGGTTTGCTTTGCAAACCTTTCGATATGTGAACCCTCGCTTCATTCATTGTTATTGTAAACTTGGGGAGATTCTATTGTCTGCGAGTAGGTGAGGGATCAACACGATGCATCTTCCCGGATGTTACTCTATAGGCTGGAGTATGTGTTCCCACAATGTCATCATTATGCATGACACCATGGTCCTTCGGCTAGAGTACCACGTTGTTTCTCAGGACGTCAAAAGTCATCTTTGTCTTCGTCTATCACTGGAGAAAGTTGAACGGTGTTTCATTTCTGTACTTACGGTTTTCCTACTGAACGGTGCTGATTTTGCACTGATAATAGCAACATGTTCTTGTGGGAAGGAGTACCCGGCATCTCCGTTTTAACATCCATTGCCAGTAGTTTACGGTACACATTCTTCTATTCATCGAAGCCGGTTTTAACGCATGGGATTGTGTCGCATAGCGGTTGAACTAGGGGCCAATCTGGGATCAATTGTGTGACCACATTTCTTTGTTTCGACAAAAGAGGTGTGCGTATCTCCACTTTGTGATTGCGGAAGCCCAAGAGGCTTAATGTTTTGATCCTTTTCATAGTTTGTGACTAGAGTCTAGGCTACAATGACCGCGTCGGAAGTAATCGATTGGGTTGTGGCTCGTCGCCAATTTTACAATCCACTTAAGATTATGATCTCGGCACCTGATGGCCATGTACAATCTGCTCGCTGCCAAGCATCTTACTGTTTTCTCGTTGGTTAGTGAGGCCACCTACTACTTTCCCGTTTCGTGTTTCATCGCGGCAATATGTGCGCTCGAGCACACATACTGCCTAGAGTGGCAATACTTTAGTCCATATCAACGTGTGAAGTACCGAAAAATGGTTGATGTATAATATTATGGTTAACATTAAAATAACTGGAAACTTCAATGCTACAATAGAAAACGTTGCACCCTACAAAGAGACGTGTTCAAAGGGGGGTTAGGGTTACAACATGAACTTGTCATGTGTAGAAAATAGGATGCTTCAGATTGTAGGATGTTACTTTTCAACAGTTCATCTAACATTTGTCTTACTGAATTTGGCTCAAGGATATGGCCTGAAGTCTAGCAAAAAGTTACATGTAAACGACTGCAAAGACGCTGATGGGATCTTGAGTTGTACCGCTGTGTTACATCACATGATTGATTGCCACCAATTCTTCATATACTAACACATAAAGAGTTTGAACTGATGAACTAACTCTTCTATAGATACTGTGATTGATGGTGATCAATATGAAGAAATGGTGGCAGTATGTTTTTTTATAGTGTAACAATTGGGTTCAAGTTCACAAAAAGTTTGCAAAATTTACACAGGTGGTTGTTTTTTTTCTGATTTTCATCTCAAAAGCTTGAGGATGACATCCAATAGAAAACACATCATGAGTTGGGTGTTCACTGTTTCACTGGTTTGAATTTCACTTAAGATTCTTGAAGTGTGCTGGAACTAAATCCAAAACGTTGCCTAATATCTAGATTGTAAAATGTTTAATTCAATACACATCCATCCACAAGTTATGGTGGGACCCAAAGTTCAACCAAATTGAGAACCATGGTAAATTTTCAATGTTTTGTGAAAAAACGTCTCTTTTTTAGAAAAATCTAAGAACTCAGTGTGTGGTAGAGCATACACTTATCAACATATAGTGAAAAGAATGTTGAGTTTTTTATAAATTGAGTGCTCATTTTTTGGTTTACCAATCAATTTCCATGGAATTGTGGCTTCATCTAAAATCGGATTTGACATGATTTTCCATCTTCATGATCCATGCTAAAGCCCATAAATATGAAAATTTTCAGAGGCCCTTTTGACTCCCATCACCCAAGCCACTACTTATAGGTGCTTCTACCTTCCTAAGTCCCTCTTCGATTTATCAACAGGGAGATTCAGCAAAAATCCACCTTCATTTATACCTCTTTGGAAGGAGGAACACCTTTGAAACCGAACATGATACAAACCCATTCACTTGTATCACATGTCTCAATTTTATAGACTACTTCAAAATCTCAGCTCAACCGACTCATTAACTATTTGAGCGAGCGATAACTGTGCTGATTTACTACTTCGGCACAGCATAGATGACACCCCAATTGGAGGCTTGCAGAGGATTCCACATATTTTTTCATGAATGTACCGGGTGTGACTTTGATGAAAATCTCCACATGGAAATACGATATTTTCTCTAGAGAGCAGCCTAGAAGGGTGTGAAAAGGGGCTTTGTGGACAAGCATGTGCATGATGGGAGCGCATGCTTCTGGGAGAAGACACCTCCATAGTACTACACAGGCACTTAGGTCAAGAGGGTCTGTTCATGATTGGAGAGGAAACATGTAGCCTAAACAAGAGGCTTGCACAGTGTCACCTCAGCCATACATGAAGCCCAGATCCTTAGATATTCATGGGTCAATCTGGTGCAAGGTTTAGGTGGATCTATTGATGTTGATGAATAGCAACATCAATGATTTTGAGAGGAAAGACTGATAAGCAAGAAACCTTCAAGTAAAGGTTTAGCTGAAGACCTTACGAAGCTTCTTGAAGGAGGAAGCTTCTCGCTGGAGTAACAAAAGTGCCAGTCTGAGCCCAAAACTAAAGGAAGCTTCCACTGGATGAAAGCTTCTCCATGGTAAGGTAGAGGTGGCAGTAGACCTGAACTACCTAAAGGATGTTTCTTGTTCAGGTGGTAAACTTGTCTAGACCTCAAGTATAAAAGCTGAAGGTCCTCTTGCTTCTCAAAATCTATAGCATCATCGAAGCATCTCCAGTATCTCTAGTATTATCTCCAACACCACGTGCAAGGCTCTATGCCTTAGCAATGGTGTTCCTCACCAAGATACTGGAGGTCCCTCCAAGACCCCTGTAAGCCTAACACTTCCGTGCCAGCCTGGGTGGAAAATGATGTTGGTGATCCCTCTAGGGTCTTGATAAGCCTTGGAAATTCTGCTTGCCCGGGAGGAGGTCAATGCCTCCAATGCCCTTGTAAGCCTACAAAGGCCTGCCTGCGTATGAGGAGGATGCCCTGACATCCTGAAGGCATTTCTCTATTGCGACGGTGGCTGTGCTGTGACCCTTGCTTTGACAACCTCCACAACCTAGCAAGGTTTTAGGCCAAGTTTAGGCTAGGAGTTGCGTCTGAGCATAGTGTTGAGCTGTTATTCATTGTACAATCCTTGTATTTCTAACAAGAGTCAACTCCACGCTTTTCCTTCTACTAGTTCCTCATCCAAGTGTACAAGGCATGCGTGCTGGGAACAAAAAATCCTAGGGCAGCATGGACCCCCCTTGTTGCCCCAGAGCATGCAGTGACTGTCACCGCCCGCTCCCCAAATCTCAACATGGTATCAGAGTAGTAGGCTCTATGTCTAATCAGTGCAACAACAGTGTGGATTGGTGAAGCCACTCTTCATCATCCTTGAACAATCTTGAGGAGGAGACCTTGGCCATCGTCTCTCAGGCGTACAGCGTGACTGCCCTTTGTGACGTTCATCTTGAACATGACTAGTGCATCTTAATAACATGTTCACCATGGTTACAGAGCAGCAAGATCGTGCCACCTATAAGATTATTAGAAGCAGTTCAATCATGGAGGAAAGACAATGTTTGACTCCCCTCGGGAGGCGCGGTGTAGACGTCGACCGTGTCTCTCAACCTGCACATGTCAAAGTTGAGAAGAGCACAGTGGAGAAAGAGAAGAGCAGTGCTCATGCTGCACGAACTCATCATCCATCACTACATTCAAATATGCCCATGATCTCAGCAGTGGAAGTGACCTATGTTGGTGGTAGAGAAGTTCTCCACTAGCTCTGTAAAAGCACTAAGCGAGAGGTAGAGGTGACACCACTTCACGCACGTGGGCGGCGTTCCACCTGCAAAACAAGTAAGTGTAACATGGAAGAGGAGAACGCTAGGTCGGTGACTCCTGCTTTTTATAACCAATCTGTCTGGCATGGCATGCACATGGGCTAAGTGCAAAGGTGTCATATCATGAACTATTCACAATGCCAAGCTGTAGAGGCACAATGCTTCGCTAAAGAGGTGCAACTTATGGCAGTGCAAGAAGCCGGGGTACGTCAAGTTGTGGAGCAAGAGAGGAAGATATTGAGGAAGCATATTTCCACTCAAGAGCTTCTCCCTTAACAGGAGCAGCATACCCATGTAGCTCAAGCATTCTAGATGCAGTTACTACAATAGTTACACACGGCTAAAGCAGCCCAAATTGCACAACTTGAACAAGACTTGGCATGGATTCAACAACAACAACTGCAACAAAAACAACTTCAAAACCAGCAGCTACAATAGTAGCAGATGCAATCACAACGAGGTTCACAAACATCGTTCGCACATCTGCCTCAAGCAAGCCCTCCTCTCATCGTGCAATCAGCCATACCTCCACCAGTGCAGCCGCCTACACCACTAGAAAGAGGCATGCCACAGCCGTATGTGGCTCGAAAGCCACAACCAGCCTTGATAGTGCCACCCATGGCACAATATCAAAGGTACTTTGTGTGGGTCCTTCCATCGACCACACAAAGCAAGGTGTATCGAGGCTTAGAGGACATTGTGGCCCAATCAGTAGGATCACCAGGCAATTTCCTCCATAAGGCAATCAGAATAAGCATCTCCAAGCATGGAAGCATAGTGTATGTGAAACATATTGGTGTGTAAGAGCTTCAATGCCAACAAGAACAACATACGTGTGTAGAAAGAACACATAGGCATTTTATGTCCAACTCGTCAAGCTCTCAGAACGAGCCACAAGGAAGGGTACTTCAGGAAAAAGAGCTTCATGGCTTCTAAGCAGGTGGCATGCGTGATTCTTGTCGTTTTAGTAGGCTGTTGCAGTAAGCCCACATCTTGGGAGGTGGCATGCGTGATGGAGCTATGCTCCACGGCCAACGTTTATGATGTTTTGATAGGTGGTTATAGCAAGCCCATCTCACGGAGGTGGCATGTGTGGTGGAGCCTTGCTCCATGACTGACGTTCCTGCTGTATAGACGGGTGGTGGCAGTAAGCCCATCTCATTGGAGATAGCATGCGTGAGAGAGCTATACCCCACTTACACGGGGCAAGGGGAGATCATTACGCTGTGAATGTTTTTCTTGTAGCAGACTTGCAGGGCTTTGAGTGCCACCGCAACAACCCAGGACTTTACCAATGACAGAGATAAGGCCGGAGAGAGCGACAATCTGAGGGGGAGGCTGGAGCGAGAAGAAAATACAACTCATCTACTCTGCTGCCTTGGGCTTTTTCAATAGAGCAAAAAATATGTGAGGAATTTTGGTCCATCAACAAAAGCAACAAAGTGTCTTTTTGCATATACAGGGAAGCAGGTGGCAGCAGTTATTTCCGCAAAGATCAACAGCAGCTTTTGTCAGAACTGTTTTTACAAAAGTGGATCTGACCACTTTCGGGCCAAGTTCTCGGCGCAGCTGAATGATGACATTGTCAATGTTGTCGACCATCAAAAACACCAAAATCGGTGAGATCGAGGAACTACAGCAGCTGCATGTACATTACATATTTGGAGAAGTGGGGAGAACGGTAAAGCCAAGGGAGTAAATTTTGGATTTCCCTGGGAAGGAGCTCATCTTGGTGCTAAGTTGGTACTGAAATAGGTCAGTCAAGATTTTGGACCTGAAGCAGTCCATTTTTTAAAGCCAGCACAAAAAGCCACTCAAAGAGTCAGCAAATTGATTTGGCAAAAGGAAAAAAAAAAGTTGCCCCTCACTTGCGCAAGCAAAACAGGACCTCCGGAGTCACTCGCTTGCTCGAGAATAACAAGACATTTGCAGAGATTGGGAGGAGAGTGGTCCACACAGGAACCTCCACTGCGCCAAAATGCTTGCCGTGATGGTGAGCCCTCGTAAAGCCTTCAACCTGTGATGGAGAGTGAGGGCAAGGTCCACGCCACAGGTAGAACACGGCAAGCAAAGAAAATAAACAAGATCCATATGTTGCACACAAATCGTGCATAGGGTTACATAGTAACGGTGTAAAGTTTGTTGAACATGGCGTGAGGAGGGGGAGGTCGAGAGTTAGCCGCGGGGCCAACTTCTGATCTCGGCTGTGAGGGGGAGGCGGCTCTCGAGAGCTGTGAGGGGGGGACGCTCTGGCGAGTTGTGAGGGGGATCGAGGCAACAGGACTTAGGCGGAAAAGGAGATCGAGGCGAGTGATAGAACAGTTTTTGGAAAGAATGAAGCATTCGGAGCGAGCCACGCGGACCCCTATCGGATCGCGTGGCTCAGCTCCATGGGCTCGCAATCCAGCGTGGCAAACCACACAGGGCAACTAAGGGGCACTAGGGGTACTAGGAAGTGAGCAAACAAGGAGCGCGACCCAGCATTCCGGTGTACATCGCATGAGGAGGGAGTACGAAAGTAGGTTAGAGCAAACCCCAGACGAGCAGGACTAATCTAGGTGTGCTAATCAGGTTTGATGCTTTAACACGATAGCGCAAGCTAGGGTAGGCGGTGCAAGAAGAAATCTTGAACACCACAACACAAGTCACACGAAGACAAAGGTACAACCGGGAGAGAACACAGCGTAGGTCGTCGAGATGAAGAGGGGGGGGTGGACAACAGAGACACTGGCCACAACCCAACCTGTAAAGAACGGGGACAACGTCTCTCGTGCAGGTGAACACCACCAGGGGAATCCAGCAGGGCTCCACAAAAGCACCCCCTCGAGAACACCACACTAGAAGCGCTCCACCAGAAGGATGCCACCAGAAGCATCCCACCAGTAGCGCCAGCCCAGGAGCAACAGTCTGGGAGTACCCCAACCAGGAGCCACCGACGAGAAGCACCACTCCAGAAGCACTCATCCAAAAGCACCCATCCAGAAGCACCAAGCCAGAAGCACCCCACCAGAAGCGCAAAGAGCGCCACCGGCGGCCAAGCAGCTGAGGCGATCCGCTCGGTGACAGACGCCCCCGCCACGGCCAGGGAGTCAAGGACCTGCACACCCACCAACCAGAGACACAGAACACAAGCGGGGCAGAGTGCACAAGGCAGACGGGGGGTGATACGGAGGCAAGGAGAGGGGCCAAGGATGCAAGGCCACGTCGGCAACGAGGGAGGCAAGTGGGGGAACCGGCACGGGACGGAGGAAGGGGGAGGAGAGGCGAGGCATGCGGAGAGACAATCATCGAGAAGATGACCATCGGACACCAGCCACAGTAGCAGGGGAGGATAGAGTGAGGAGAATCAATCAGCTGGGGGGAGGGTGCCGAGACCAACCGTCCCAATGCTCGAGGAAAAGGCAGGCTGGTGAAGGGCCTTGGCGAGGAAGTCGGCAAGCTAAAACTCTGCGGAGATGAAGTGAAGGGAAACATCACGAGCGGCAACAACATCTCGCACATAGTGGTGCTCGACGTTAATGTGCTTTGTACAGCGGTGAAGCGCACCGGCGTTCTTGGCAATGGCAAGACCTCTCTCGCTGTCAGTGTAGAGGGGCACAGGCGGCGTGGGGAGACGAAACTCGCCCAGGAGGCGGTCGAGCCATACAGCCTCCGCGGCTACGCCACCCAAGGCCACATACTCAGCCTGCTCCATTGAATGAGCGACGTAGCCCTACTTGCCGATATGCCAGGAGACATCAACGGCCCCGAGAAAAAAGATGAAGCCGCTACGGCTGCCAGCGTCGGCGTCACGAGCGTAGTCGCTGTCTGCCTACCCAGCAAGAAGAGGAATGCTGGAGGCGACAGGGAAGAGGAGGCCTGTGCGGTTGGACCCGATCACGTAGCGCAGGACATGCGCGGCCGCACGTAAGTGGGCCATATGGGGCTCGCGAGCGTACTGAGCAAGGACATTCACCACGCAGGCAATGTCCAAACGGGTGGTGCCGGCCAGGTACATGAGCGCCCCCACGATGGACTGAAAGTCGATAGCAGACTCAGGGTCACCGGACGAGGTGTCGTGAGCAATGCGGAGGGCAAGCTGGGTGCCCGACGGCGTGGGGGAAGAGGCAGTGGGAAGGGGTCGCGTAAGGTTGACGATGGAGGAGAAGCGGTCAACAATAGTGAGAACATATCTCTCTTGATGAACAAGGAGACAACCGGGGAGACGCTCGAGCTGCATCCAGAGAAACCTGGTGGCAAGGTCCAGGTCCTTCATGCGGTACGTTAAGGAGAGGAGGTCCTTCGTCGCGACGATCACGGAGGAGGACGGAGAGGTGATGAGGAGGTCGTCGACATACACGAGAATGAAGGCGGGTACCGTAGGTGTGCCCCCCACAAAGAGAGATTGGTCGGACTGGCTGGGGCAGAAGCCTCCACGAACAAGAGTGGAGGAGAGCTCCTCGTTCCAGCAACGAGGCGACTGATGAAGGCCGTACAACGCACGACGAAGAAGACACACCTGCATCGAGCCATCTGAAAAACCAGGAGGTTGAACCATGTACAGCTCCTCCTCAAGGCGACCGTGGAGAAAGGCATTGTTCATGTCCATCTGGTGAAGCTCCTACTGGGATGAAGCAGCCACACAGATGAAGACACGACTCATCGTGAAATGACCGACCGGGGCGTAGGTATCGCCAAAGTCAACGCCAGGGATCTGGGAGTAACCCTTAGCAGTGAGGCGTGCCTTGTACCGGTCGAGCACACTGGAGGCGGTGAAATTCTTGCGGAGGACCCACTTGGCCTTGATCACAGTGCGACCCGGGGGGAGATCAGCGAGCTCAAGAACGCCGTGCTTAGAGAGCGCAACCAACTCTGCCAAGCACGTCGCACACCATGCCGCAGCATCGGGGCGGGACAGGGCATCGGCAAGTGTGAGAGGATCAGAGTCATCAGTGGGAGGGGGGGAAGAGCCCTCAGGAGGGGAGGACGTGACGGCGAGGGCGCGGGCAGCAGTCGTGGGGTGGTCAGTGCTGGCATCTAGGGCATGGCAAAACTCG
>SZWC01001706.1:139354-169787 GCA_023375785.1 Penium margaritaceum | reverse complement strand
CATCGGGGCGGGACAGGGCATCGGCAAGTGTGAGAGGATCAGAGTCATCAGTGGGAGGGGGGGAAGAGCCCTCAGGAGGGGAGGACGTGACGGCGAGGGCGCGGGCAGCAGTCGTGGGGTGGTCAGTGCTGGCATCTAGGGCATGGCAAAACTCGAGGTGAAAGAAGTGACGACCATGGGCGTGACCCGGGTGAAAGGTGTACGGAAAGAGGGGGCGAGGCGGGACAGCCGGCGACGGGGAAGCGACAGGACACGAGCCCGGAGTGGAGGGGGAGGCAGAGGGAGCGATCAGGGAGACCGGGCAATGGGCAATCGCAACTGGAGGGGGGCTGGACGGGCAGGAAGACAAAGGTGACGAGGCGACGGGGAGGTCAGGACAGGGTACGGGGGCGGACAAAGAGGGGGGAAGGGGAGGCAAGCGGCAGGCAAGAGTGTGAGCAGTATGGGAGCGAGTGCGAGAGGAGACAGGGGAAGGAGGAGGGGGGATGTCCAACACGGGGCCAGAAGGAGGAGGAGAGGAGGGGGGCAAAGAAGGGGGAGAAATGGCAGGGAGGGGAGGGGAGGAAGAGGAACGGGGGTCAGCGAGGACGACGGGAGGGAGCTGCGGGAGGACGGGTGGCTGGGCCCAAGCGGCATGCTCGCACATCCAGGACGAGGGGCGAGGGCGTGACGGCGGGGCACCGGGGGACGTGTGAGGGGAAGAGAGAAGAGCCGGGGAAGCCGGGGGTGGAGAAGGGCGTGGGGAGGGAACGGGAAGGGGGGGAAGGGTCTCACGAGCAAGGACATCGAGGAGGGGAGGCAAGGACGGGGGATGATCGGTCGGCGGGGCAGACGGAACAGAGGGACGAGATGAAAGTGGGGCAGGGGGGTTGAGGGCACGTGTGGAATAATCGCGGACCGGGGAGGGCAGGGCAGCGTCGGCGGGGATGTCCTCAATAGAGATGAGGACGGGGTCAGGGCACCGTGCGGGATTGGGCACGCGGGTGTAACCAAGGACCTCGGCAGCGGTCAGAGCGGGAGGAACGGGCGGAGGCACAGGCGGGAGTCCAGGAGGAGGGGAGGAAACCGGGGAGGGGAGGAGAGGAGGGAGGAGGGAGACAGACGGCGGGCCGCTGTGACGATGCGACGGAGGCAAGGGAGGAGGAAGAGGCACGAGAGGCGCGGAAGGAGGAGGGGGCAGGGGCGCAGAGGCGGTCGCTGGAGACGGAGGGGGCGTGGAGGATGGGAGAAGAGGGGAGGGTGCTGGGGGAACGATGGGCACGGGAGGAGGAGACGGTGAGGGAGGCGAGGCACAAGCCGAGGGGGTCGGGGTGGTGGAAGGAGAGGGGGCTGAGGGAGGGAGAGGAGGGGGAATCAGGGGTGGAGCGGGCACGACCGATGGGGGAACGCACGGGCGAGGAGGGGACGTACCGACAAGAGGGGGAGAATCAAGAGGCGGGACGGGTACGAACGACGGGGGCATGCACGGGGAAGGGGGGAGGGGAGGGAGGGAGGATGATGAAGGGAGGCCACTGGGGAAAACATGGGAAGAAGGAACAGGGGCAGGAGATGCAGCAAGAGAGGCGAGAGACGATGGGGGCCACGCACACACAAGACTGTCGGTGGAGTATGCTGTAGCGAAGGCCGATGGAGGTTGGGTACGGTCGGCGCGGAAGGCGCTGTATGTGATGTGTTCAAATAAGCGAGCATGACACGACTGTATGACGCGGTGCGCAGCCGGATCCCAGAACCGGTGCGCGCGAGAGCGGGGAGCGATGCCGAAAGTAACGCAAAGACGGCCCGGAGGATCAAGTTTGCCAGAGCAAGAGGGAGCGGCGAGGAATACGGTGGCCATAATGCCCCACACCACGGTTTGGCTGAGATCCACGCGCCGACCAAAGAACAGCTGGAGAGGCATGGTGTCTGAAGCGAGAGGCCCGTGTGGAATCCGGTTCCACACCCAAGTACGGTAGCGCACAGCCTCAGACCAGAAGCTCCGACTGCGATCAAGAAAACCAGCCTCGGCCATCATAGTGCGGATGCCCTCATTAAGGGTGGGGTTCCAGCGCTCCGCGGCCCCATTCTGCTGAGGAGAATAGGGGGCGGAAAGCTCATGGAAGACGCCCTCACGATAAAAAAAGGCCGCGGTATCACCGAAGACCTCACCGCCACAATCAGAGCGAAAGTGGAGGAGCTGATGGTGACTCTGACGTTGGGCAGATGCGTACCAGGACTGGATGGTCGTCACAACCTCGCTCTTGGCGCGAAGGAAGAAGACCCATGTAAAACGGGAGTAGTCGTCAATGAGGCTAAGCACGTATGTAGCGTGCTCGGTAAGGGACTCGTCTTGGAGAGGACCGAGGATGTCGGCATGAACCAACTCGAGAGGCGCGGAGGCGCGAGAGGGAGAGGATGGGAAGGGAAGGCGATGCACCTTACCAACTGCACAAAAGGTGCAATCAGTAGTGCACACACACACACACACACTCACTCACTCACTCACTCACTCACTCACTCACTCACTCACTCACTCACTCACTCACTCACTCACTCACACACACACATACATACACACCCACACATACACACACACACACACATACACACACACATAGACATACACACACACACATATACACACACACACATATACACACACACACATATACACACACACACATATACACACACACACATATACACACACACACATATACACACACACACATATACACACACACACATATACACACACACACATATACACACACACACATATACACACACACACATATACACACACACACATATACACACACACACATATACACACACACACATATACACACACACACATATACACACACACACATATACACACACACACATATACACACACACACATATACACACACACACATATACACACACACACATATACACACACACACATATACACACACACACATATACACACACACACATATACACACACACACATATACACACACACACATATACACACACACACATATACACACACACACATATACACACACACACATATACACACACACACATATACACACACACACATATACACACACACACATATACACACACACACATATACACACACACACATATACACACACACACATATACACACACACACATATACACACACACACATATACACACACACACATATACACACACACACATATACACACACACACATATACACACACACACATATACACACACACACATATACACACACACACATATACACACACACACATATACACACACACACATATACACACACACACATATACACACACACACATATACACACACACACATATACACACACACACATATACACACACACACATATACACACACACACATATACACACACACACATATACACACACACACATATACACACACACACATATACACACACACACATATACACACACACACATATACACACACACACATATACACACACACACATATACACACACACACATATACACACACACACATATACACACACACACATATACACACACACACATATACACACACACACATATACACACACACACATATACACACACACACATATACACACACACACATATACACACACACACATATACACACACACACATATACACACACACACATATACACACACACACATATACACACACACACATATACACACACACACATATACACACACACACATATACACACACACACATATACACACACACACATATACACACACACACATATACACACACACACATATACACACACACACATATACACACACACACATATACACACACACACATATACACACACACACATATACACACACACACATATACACACACACACATATACACACACACACATATACACACACACACATATACACACACACACATATACACACACACACATATACACACACACACATATACACACACACACATATACACACACACACATATACACACACACACATGAACTCTCCTCCACAGATGTACACACACACACACATCCACTTCCCCCAAGTCCCCCATGCCCCATGTTACCACCCCCAACGCCCCATCTACCCATCCCTCCACTATCTCATATCGCCATCATATCCCACCCTTTACTCCACCTCTCTTTCATTGCCGCCAGTTTCCTGCCCCTGTTCCCTGCCTCTGGTCACTGTCCCTTTTCGCTGCTTCTGGTCCCTGTCCTTGTTTTTACTAATCCTAGTCCCTGTCCCTCGCTCTTGCCCCTTGTCCTTGCCCCTCGTCCTTGCTCCTCGTCCTTGCCCCTGTTCCCTCCCGTCATTCCATGTCCCTATGCCTTGCTCCAGGTCCCTTCCATTCGTCCCTGTCCCTGGTCGCTGTCCCTGCTCCCTGCCTCTGGTCCCTGCCCCTGTTCCCTGCCCCAGGTCCCTGCCCTTCATCCCTTCCCGTGTTCCCTGCTCCTGATCCCTGTCCCTGGTTTCTTCCTGTGTTCCCTGCCTCTGGGTCCTACCCTCTGATCCCTGGCCCCGATTTCCCTTGGACGTTTTTGTTAAAACGAAAGGTCACCACTGGTTACTACGGTCATGTGTGCTTTTCTTCGTTTGAAATTTTGAATTTCAAAATTGTGAACAGGCGAAGCGAATGCCAGCGCGAAGTGAACGTCTTCTTTGAGCTGCTGTTCAAGCCACGTGGTTGCATGCGGACTATATTTTGTGTACTATGCAGCTCCAGTCATCACTATTGTTCAGCCGACCACCATGGATCCTTCTCGCCGACACTTCACGTGCACGTCTTCCAGTGCATCGTACCCCTGGAACGCAGCAGCTTCTGCCACGTCCGCCCCCTTTAGCGCACCGCTGTCCTCCCTCCCTCTTGGGATGCGCATGCAGAGGCTTTGGTACGACATGCACGAAATGAATGAGGCTGCTTGGCAGCGCATGCTCCTTGGATTCTCTGCTCCGTCACCATCCGCTCCAACTGGAGCTGCCAGCGCATTCAACCGAACGCCATTGGTCGGTGACAAAATCTGGTCGGCTTTCATGCGCGGGGTTCACGTTCCATCTCCGCCGCTGTGGGACGACGGCCAGCTGGAGTACTATACCGCTGTTGAGCGCACAAGAAACCCCGCGGTGGCCGCAAAATCTGCTCCGAACGTCCATGATGGTGAAATCAACGACACTGCCAGTCAGGCGGATGCACCGATGATGTCAACCGCACCGAGCACGAGTGTAACGGATTTACAACAAACTGCGCTAAGGTTGCGCCAAAACCGGTTGTATTTAGTGTTCGCACCATTATGCATGTACGGAATCGTGCGCAGGGAGACTCTCGGACCGCATCCTGTTACACTCCTCCCCCTCGGAACCCTGACACCGTCCTCGGCGCAGGCCAACCCACCACGTCACGGGGTCCCCAGGCCCTACGCCGTCCTCCGTAATTGGCGCTGGCACCCTCACGGTGCGAGTCCAACTCCCACGGAGCAACCTGCCGTCCTGTAGTTTGCCATGCTACAGTCCCAACGGGCAGGCTTCCTCAGCATGTGAGACCCATGTCTCGACGATGCTGCTCTCCCATGTGTACCCGCAGGCACCATGGTGTGACATCGAGGTGGCATTGTGCTTCATGTCGGCCATGGGATTCGAACCCATGTACTCCAGCTCTGATACCAATGTAACGGTTTTACAACGAACTGCGCTACCGTTGCGCCAAAACCGGTTGTATTTAGTGTTCGCACCGTTATGCATGTACGGAATCGTGCGCAGGGCGACTCTCGGACCGCATCCTGTTACAACGAGAAATGCAACTACTGATTCCGCCGGCGGACTCGGTAAAAATTGGTGGACAAGGACTTCCTGATTTTGCAGCTGGCAAATGAGTATGCTGCTGAGTTTCGCAACACTCAACGTGGCTGGCAGACCAAGATGCATGCTGTGGTGGCGTTGAAATTTTTGAAGATGCTGAAAACCGGTGAGACTCTTTCAACTGAGCAGATTCATCATCGGTGCAACAACCTCTCCAAGGACTGGCGCCTCGCCTACGACATCGTCAGTAAGAGTGGGAACACCGTTGACCGCATACGTTAATGTTTAGTTAGACGACTGAACTTGATGCGGCACAGTGGGAGGATCTGCGTCGTAAAAATCCAAAGGCTGCAAAGCTGCAGGGAAAAAACCTGCCCTGGTTTGATTTAGCTAAATCACTTTAGATCGAGGATAAAGCTGTGGGCAGGAATGCTTTTACATCGGAAGAAGCGCGTGTTGTCGGTGAAAGAAACAAGGCTGTTGATAATTACGTCCGTGTGGTGAAGCGCAAGATGTACGATGTGCACGTTGACAAGGTTGCGAAGTTGGTGAAGCATGCTGCGCGTCTGGAGTGCGTCATAAAAGATGACGGTCCGAAAACTCCATGGGCCATGGCTGTTCAGGACGTCACCTCAGACAAGACCATGACTGATGATGATAAGCTGGAATTATTGGACATGCTGCAGAAGGACGACAAGCTCTGCGTGTTGTATGCTTATTCCAAGGGGGGGGGGGGGCTGCGTGCGCTTGTTCTGAACATAGTGCTAGGCCATGTGCCAGGACATGATGGGCATGCAGCGGAGGTAGACGAAGAAGAGGAAGGTGAGGAAGAGGAAGGTGAGGAGGATGAGGAAGAGGAAGTCGAGGAGTGGGAGAAGCGCACGGAGAACGAGGATGGGGATGGTGGTGAAGCTGATGCTTGTTTGCACACAACCGAGGATCTGTGTGAGGACTAGAACATTAAATGTATTTGCTTTGTTATCCCTGTTAATCATCTTCATTTCGCAGTTATCCAATGTTTTTTGCAAAGAGATAAACATGTAAAATAAATGTTTATTCTTCCGCAACAGGCCTCACATAATCCGACCACATGTCACTTACAATCATATGTCGCAACCTCCTCGTAACAGAATCACCATGCTGTCGACCAGTTGGTCTAATACGAATGGGGACCACGTTTGTGTCTGGTGGAGGAACATGATTCGACCATTCAGGAAACCGAACATCCTGTCTCTCTTGTATTAGGTTGTGCATGATAAAGCAGGAGTAGACCAACTGGCTTTGTAACGTGGTCTCATATGGAGGCAATGCATGCAATATTCTAAACCTTGCTTCTAAAATGCCGAAGCACCGTTCGATGACAGATCTTGCGGATGCATGCAGCAGATTAAAAGGCTTGGCCTCGTTTGTTGGTCTCAGCCCTCCAGGTCCAAACTATTCTAAGTGATAGCGCACTCCACGATAAGGCGGCATCAAACCAAACCCCTCTGGGAAGGCTGCTTCAGCGAGAACGTACTTCCCGGCGGGTAACCGGAATCCACGGCATTCCAAATCTATGAGCATACGAGCTTCGTGCACAGAACCTTCCCACCCAACCATTACAAGTGTAAAATGTAAATCTGGGTTGCAGGATGCCAGCACGTTCTGCGACACCTGGTGATGGCAGTTGATGTATGCAGTTCGACGGGTACGATTCACAATCGCTGGAACGTGTGTTCCATCAATTGATCCGACGCAGTCGGAAAATTACGATAGGTAGTCGACGCGTCCGACCCATGCGGTGAATGGTGGCAAAAAAATTATGAGGGCGCTGACGACTTCATGAAGCACGCGATGGATTGTGGCAGCTCCTCGCTGAAACCACTCAATTAGTTGTTGCACGGATAACCCATGGCACACGCACTGTAGCAAAATGAGAAGCTTTTCATCAGCTCCAAGTTGCGTGTCCCGTAACGTCGAGCGCATGGTCAATTCCGTGAGGATGCCACATCACGTCGACACTGTGATTCGTGGCGTGTTGTATAAGCGCAATGGGTTTCCACGTCGAAGCTCCAGCAGCCAGTCATGGCCGCGGAAGTCACCGTCATGCATGCACCGACGGTTGATTCGAGAGAATATCTGGATTATGAGGGAAGATAGGACTTCGCGGATGACAGCTGCGATCCTTATGTGAATCTCTTGTATGTGACGAACGAGTGCATGGCATGCAGCAGCTCAGTGATGTACAGCGTCCATGGTGCAAGTGTGAGGGCAGTTGGAGTACAACACAGCAGGAGCCAATAAGTCACGTGCGTGTGCAGCCCGTGCGATCACATGAACGATAAAAAAAACAAACCGTTGCGGTGTGACTCCACGACACGACCGAATTTCTCACGCGTGACACATGAGAACAGAAGGTCTTGGTTCAGGACCCGTTTTTACAACTCTCCATAACTAATTAGTTCAACTATTAGTCCATAAGTTCAAACCTGACGGGAAATTACCCCATACCTCTTTCAGGCAATCCTTACCTCAAAGATTTAAATGACCCATTCCGTGCGCGGTTAACTAATCAGTTCACCGCTAAAACTTCAAGTTTGAGCGCATACCTCCTTTAGTTCATTTCGGAACTGAGCCCAAATCGCCGTTCATTAGAGCGGTGAACAGACCTCACGACAGAAAAGCAGATTCCAGGGAGTTCTTTGGCGGTGTTCCAAAATAGACTTAGTTTAAAGTTCAAACAAGAACTTTCAGTACTTAGACTAAATTGTCCACCGCACGCACGAAACCGATAGATGAGATAGTCAGAACATTTTGTCTTCAGGTTTTTGCGCCTTTTGGTAGACTAAGACTAATTAGTCGGACAAAATTATTGAACTTTTTATTCTGAGTTTGTACTATTAGTTTGCGCTCGTTGCACGTGTCAGTTTGACCCGCTGCGTGTATCCCGAGTGCAATGGTGACTTTGTCCTTTTCTCAAACAGATCTTTTGAGGCACGCGCCGAGTTACAGGCTGAGGTGCAAAAGGGAGACTAATAGTCTTGGTCTGAGCACCTTGGTACATTTAATCAATTATTTTGGACTACTTAGTCAATTCTTTGAACCGCCCCCTCAATAGACTAATAAGTCTACGTGACGAAGGAGGGAAAAAACTTGCGACATCACAAACATATCGCAAAGCACATGGCCGTCTTTCGAGGCTGACGGCCACCTTCGCAAGTCCTCGCGACCTCGATTCCCGTGCAGCATCGATAGACTACAATCTATTTAGTCTGTTTTGGAACCCCACCTCTGTCGCCGCTCCCATTCCGTCGTTGTACCAAGAGCAACACCGCCCTCTCAAATCGAGCGAGCGTTCTTTCTCAGATTTTTTTTTGGGTTAAGTAGTAACCCTTTTACAATCCGTTTCTCCTGCAAAAAAAATCGTGATTGGTCAGAGAAGCTGACGGAGGCTTTTTTGTGCAGATTTTAATGTTGTTTTCTCCCACTGTCACTCCTCCACAGCCGCGACCTTTCCGGTTTCACGGAACTGGTCGTCATGGCCAACTAGTGTAACTTGCGCATTGACACTTACCGTCAAAAGGCTTTGGCGAGCTCGGAAAAAATTGTTAGGAACCGGGGTGCAGTTCCAACGTGGCATGACGGGTCTTCTCTGCTCACGGCTTGTTTTTGTGCGGGTGGTTCTGAGTCTAAGCGTGAGCTTTCTGGTCGCCTCACGCTATGTTTCTGGAAGTGGAAGACAGTTGCAAGACAGTCACTTTTGCGAAGGGAATAACATGCTTTTGCATTAGTTTTTGAACATGGACATGACGTAAACATTTGTAGGGCTGGTCATGGGCTCTCCAACGCACCAAACCATGCACGATTTGGTTCACCGTAGCTCCCGCTACGTCAGCCAAAGCGCAGCACCCCAAGCCAGCCGCTCAGTTGACGGCGCGCACCACGTCGCCCGCCGAGGCGCCCTCACACATCAAGGACCCATAAAAACATCATTCCAGAGGTGCAGATGTCCCTACGCATAGCGGCGGTGCCCCTCGCGCCTTTGGGGTCTGTTTCGATGAGTTAATCATCGTGTTTGGTGATGGGGATTGATGTGGTTTGAAACCTGTTCGCGGACCTACAGCCAGAATTTTGACTAAGTCCCCGAGTAACAAACTGTATTACTGTGTTTCGGACTCCGAGCCAGGATTTTGGCTGAGCCAGGATGTTACTAAGTCCCTGCGTAACAAAAACTGCACTTCTGAAATTCGACGGACCATCCACCGGACGCCTCGGCAGTCCTTCCAGAGCAAAATCCCCAGATGCCATTCTGTTACTCGTTCCGGTCAATTATTCACCGGCAGTCAAACCGCGGCCAGCTCGCAGAGCCGTCGCGCACACTCCAACTTTGGAAGCCCATATCTTCCTCGTTACTTGTGCGATTCCGGTGAAACAACTTCCACCGGATTCAGCGACTCGTCAACTTTCAGGGACAATCCTCCATCTTAGGATCCGAGTAATACTCAAGTCTCCAGATATAACGACGAGGAATTTCCTCTCTGTGGCGGCTCGTCGACGCCTCCCGGCGCCGCACTTGGGCATGCAGAGGGACAGATCTTCAACATTCTCCCCCTTGCACCTGCCATGCCCGCTGCTCCTTCTTGCTCTCACTCATCTTCCGCTGCGCCCTCCAGCCCATCATAGCTGGTCATCCCAAGCCCGGCCACGCTTAATGCATGCCGGTCCATGGGTTGCGCTTTGGTCAAGCAGCCCACAAGCATGTTGTGCGTGCTGCAGTGCTGCAACACCACCTTTCCCTTTTCAACCATGTCCCATGCATAGTGATAATGCACGTTAATGTGCTTCGTCCTCCTGTGCCGCGTGAGGTTTTTGGTCAGCAAGATTGAGCCGGTGTTGTCCTCTTGCACCACCATAGGCTCTTGCTGTGGCACGCCCAGCTCCTCCAGCAACCTGCGGAGCCACACCGCCTCCTTGACCGCCTCGGCTAGCGCGATGTTGACTGCTTCCATTATGGAGGTGGCGATGTAGTCTTGCTTTCTGCTGCACCACGAGACCGCTGCACCAACAAGGAAGAACACGTAGCCGGATGTGGACTTCCGCTTGTCCACATCGCCAGCGTAGTTTGCATCCGAATAGCAGACCAGACGCAAAGGGTCCAACCGTCCCTTGCCATCGAACCTCAAGCGAGCATGCTGCGTCGCCTGCAGATAGCGGAGGATGCGCTTGACCGCCTGCTAGTGTAGTGGCCATGGATCGGCCACGTACCTGCTCACTTGGCCCACCACATAGGCCAGGTCCGGTTGAGTCGCCACCATGGCATACATGAGGCTGCCCACCGCCGATTGGTAGGGCACCCCTGCCATATCCTCCCGCTCTTCTTTTTTTTGCGGCGCCATTTCCGCACTCATTTCACAAGTCATGGAGACCGGACTGCCAACTGGTTTGCAGTCCTCCATGCCGTATCGCTTCAGCACCTCGGCCACGTATTTGACCTACCCCAGCTTCAGTGTGCACGCCCTCCTGTTCCGCGTGATGCTCATCCCGAGGTAGTACTCCAGCTCTCCCATGTCTGACATCTAGAATGTGCTGCTCAGCTGATCTTTCCGCCACCGTAGGCTAAGCAGATCCATAGAGTAAAAAATCAGGTTGTCCACGTAGAGTGCGATGATCTGATGGAGCTTTTTGTCGCACCGCACGTACACGCTGTGATCTGCCTCACAGCGCTTG
Source organism: Penium margaritaceum (assembly GCA_023375785.1). Lineage (NCBI taxonomy): Eukaryota > Viridiplantae > Streptophyta > Zygnematophyceae > Desmidiales > Peniaceae > Penium > Penium margaritaceum. The sequence goes on along the minus strand of SZWC01001706.1, from coordinate 158,245 downwards.
AAGCCGAGATGTGCCATGAAGCTGTCCATCTGTTGGTAACAGCATCTGGGTGATTGTTTTAGCTCATACAAGGACTTCCGCATCTTGCACACCTTGTCCTCCGTCACCTTCACCCCCTCTTGTACCTCCATGTAGATTTCTTTGTCTATGATGCCATTGAGCGACGCTGTTTTTACGTCCATTTGGTGGAGATCCATATCCTTCGCGACTGCAACCGGATGCTTGTGAATTTGGCGACAAGAGAAAATGTCTCATTGTAGTGCTTGCCCTTACTCTGTGCGTATCCCTTTGCCACCAGCCGCGCCTTGTATTTGTCAACCACACCTTCCTTTGTGAACTTGGTCTTAAAGACCCACTTTGAGCCGATGACCTTGGCATCTTTGGGCCTGTCAACCAGCTCCCACGCGCCATTTTCCATGATGGACGCCAGTTCCAATTTAATGGCTGCATCCCATTGATCCGCTTCGAGCCGTGCAAGTGCCTCTTGCATGGTAGTCGGCCCTGTTGATACATCCAGCATACACCGCGTCATGCCGATCCATCGACCGGTGCTTGCGTCGAAGCGCTTCCCCACTTTCCGCTGCCCCCCGCTACAGCGCAGAAGTTTTGGTGGCGCATCGTCACTCTGTTGTGATCCCTCCGACTCAGCACACTTTGGTGAATCATTGATCGGATGGCTCTCCGAGGATCTCTCTTACTCTAATGAAACATCGCCTGAACAATCGGCGCATCCGGTGGATTTTCTACCGATGGCCGATGCATACTCTACCGAGAGTGCACGCCTTGGCACCCTCAGTGCCTCATCTGCCGGATCCTTCAAGTGGATCTCCTCATCAGCTCGATCGTTATCAGAGTCCTCCATTTCGACTGCCACCACTGGTGCACTGTCGCGCTCTGATGCCGCATCCTCAACTTCGGCGTCTGCCGGCTCTTTCTCGTAGTCAAGGAGCTGGAACCACTCCCCTGTCTTTGGAGAGTCCACCATGCCCACGTCATTGCTGATGATGTAGCTCTGCTGCTCATCAAACTCGATGTCTCGGCTGCGGATTACATCCTCCTTGTGCATGTCATAGAGCCGGTATGCCTTATGCGTGCTCTCATAGCCAGGAAGAGATACGACTTTGCCCGCGGCTCCAGCTTGCTGTCGTGCCTCTGAAAAGCTTGCACCATCGTATGCACCTTGCACCCGAGCACTTTCAGGTGTGCCACACTTGGCTTGCATCCACTCCAAACCTCCTGCGGCATCTTCCAACCGCTCTTCCCCTTGAGTACCGCTGTAGGAGTGAGGTTGATGGTGTAACTCGTCGAACGCATAGCTTCCACCCAGAAGCGTCGCGGCAATCTTGCATCCACCAACATGGTCCGTACCATGTTCATCAGCGTCTGGTTCGCACGCTCCGTCATGCCATTTTACTGGGGAAAATACGGCATAGTTTGTTCCCATTTTATGCCCTACTACTTCATCCACCCGCTACAGCCCACGTACTCTCCGTTGTTGTCGCTGCGTAGCGCTCTAACCTTCCGGTCAGTCTACCTCTCCACCGCGGTGATAAACTCCTTCAGCCGGTCCAGGGCCTTGCCTTTCCACTTCATGAAGTACACGTAGAGTTTTATGTTGTTGTAATATATAAAGGCGACAAAGTAATGTGCACCGCTCTTTGACGCCGTCTTGAATGGCCCGTATACGTCGCTGTGCACGACCTCCTGCAGGTCTGAGGCACGATTCACGTTCTCGTGGAACGGTTTGCGCCATGCCTTGCCGAAAATGCAAGGCTCACACTTTCCACCAACCACCACCTCCACGTCCACCTCTCCTTGGCCAGCTGCCGGCTTGACCTTGTCGTTCGCGACCACCATGGATTTGCTGGACTTGGTGTAGTTGATGAACCCGATTTTCTTAACCTGGATGTGCTCCTCCACTCCGAAGTCAAGGCATCGCCGGTTGGCCTTCTTGAGGTAATGGTTTTGAGTGCCGTTGAGGAGCGCCTTCTTGCCTTTGGTTTCCTCGACTCCGTCCTTTGCCTCCTCGGTGTACTCACGGGCCCAGTAGTGGCCCTCCTTGCCGTAGTTGTGGCACGCATCCTTCTTGGCACCCTTCTTGCCGCCGCCATGTCCGCCACCTCCCTTGCCCCCGCTTCCGCCACCACGCGTTTTGATGACGAGGGCCGATGAGGAAGAGGAGGACTCCCCGTAGCTCCATCGCTATGTCTCGTGTGGATGTACTATGTGACTGCGCCATAGGTGAGCTTGTCCTTTGTCCATCCTCCCAAGACTGTGATGAGAGGGCTCCAACTGTCAGGAAGGACCATGAGGAGGGCCATCGCCTATAGCTGCGTGTCGATCTTCCACCCCACGTCATTGCATTGTGAGGCAAGCGAGTCGATCTGCTGTATGGCGCAGATGACATCATCTCCCTCCTTGATTCTCAATGTCAAGATTCTCTTCATTGCAAAGATTGTTTTTTCCAGGGACTTGGATTGATGAATGGTGTAGAGTTTTTGCCAAGCCTCGGCTGCCAGCTTGCAGCCTTGGACGTAGCCCCACTGCGACTCAGCTGTCCCGGACACCAGCAGCATGAGCGCCTCCGTATTCTTCTTTGCAAAGGCCTCCTTCTGTGCTTCCGTAACTGTCACTTCATTGAGGTCTTTACTTCCCTATATGACCTGCAGCACATCCTTATGCGTGAGGTGGATCTGGAAGTGTCATCTCCATAGTCCAAAGCCAGGGCCGCCTGCATACTTCGCCGTCTCCTTCTGCGCCATTGCGCAGTCTTCAACTCCAGGACCTCACCGTTTGACGGTGATATCGTCCCCAAAGAAAGTCTCGTCCGCCGCAAACGCCATGAGCCATTTGTACACCGGTCAGGGTTGTGGGCCCATAACCCTTTGTCAAAAACGGCCCCCGGGTGGAGGCCGTTCCAATGTGGCCTGACTGGGTCTTCACTTGGTGTTCATGGCTTTCTCTTTTTTGGCATGGGTTCTGAGTCTAAGCATGAACTTTCCAGTCACCTCTCCGACGACAGTCCCCTCCGCCGCGAAAGCCGTGAGCGATTTGTAGAACGGTCAGGGCTGTGGGTCCATAACCCTTTTTCAAGAACCGGGGTGCCATTCCAACGTGGCCTGACTGGTCTTCTCTGCTCACGGCTTGTTTTGTGCGGGTGGTTCTGAGTCTAAGCGTGAGCTTTCTCGTCGCCTCACGTGATGTTTCTGGAAGTGGAAGACAGTTGCGAGATAGAAAATTTTGCAAAGGGAATATCGCGATTTTGTATTAGTTTTTTAACATGAACATGATCTGAACATTTGTAGGGCTAGTCATGAGCTCTCGAACGCACCAAACTGTGTACAATTTGGATCACCGTAGCTCCCGCTATGTCAGTCAAAGTGCAGCACCCCAAATCAGCTGCTCAGTCGGCGGCGCGTACCACGTCGCCCGCCGAGGCGCCCTCACACATCAAGGACCCATCAAAACGCCATTCCAGAGGCACATATGTCCCTGTGCGCAGTGGCAGTACTCCTCGCACCTTTGGGGTCTGTTTCGAAGAGTTAATCATTGTGTTTGGTGATGGGGATTGATGTGGTCCGAAACCTGTTCGCGGACCTGCAGTCGGAGTTTTGACCAAGTCCGCGAGTAACAAAAACTGCACTTCTGAAATCCGGTGGATCATCCACTGGACGCCTCGGCAGTCCTTCCAGAGCAAAATCCCCAGATGGCATTTTGTTACTCGTTCCGGTCAATATTCACCGACAGTCGAACCGCGGCCAGCTCCCTGAGCAACCGCGCACACCCCAACTTTGGAAGCCCATATCTCACTCGTTACTTGTCCGGTTCCAGTGAAACAACTTCCACCGGATTCAGCGACTTGTCAATTTTCAGGTTCAATCCTCCATTTGAGGATCCGAGCAATCCTCGAGTCTCCAGATCCAACGACGAGGAATTTCCTCTCTCTGGCGGTTCGTCGGCGCCTCCCGGCGCCGCATTTGGGCATGCAGAGGGGCAAATCTTCAACAAAAATCATCGTTGTAAAACTGAATGACCGTCCTCTCATCGGAGTGGTCTTTCCTTGTCTGAGTCGTCATTGTTCGCCATGCTTTCCGAAGCTACATTGTTACTTCGCTTAAAAGTTATAATTTATTTTACTATTTTAATCATTCCCAACCTGTGTTTTAAAAGAGCGGTGGAAACATCCATGACACATTTAATAATATGCATTTGTCAATATGTTCATTACGGAAGGAAGTTACTGTTTCTTTACACATTTTTGTCAATAATCATGCGACCTCCTAGCTTTTGTCACGGAACAGGTCACCCAGCCTGGCGAAATCGTGTAATGATGTTGCCAGGCTATCCTGACCTTCATTTTCATGTTATTTTTTGTCAAACATACGTAGTGTTACATTCCTCCCCCTTTAGTTATGAAACGTCCTCGGTTTGTTGTGTGCTTTTGTGATAGATTTAGAGACGACCCTTCATCATCGTGGTGACAGCGTGAGTGAATGGAGAGAATAACATCAGGATTTGGCAAAATAACGTTAACACGTAGTTCAAACTTCCAAGAGAAAAACATGTTGGCCACACTTCCTTTCCCTTTAGTAGAAGCGTCCCCGTGATAGGTACCCAGGCGTCCCTGTGACAAGCTACCCGGAGTGAGCCAATAATGAGCCTAAGGGCATGTGCTGTTTTTTCTCTCAAGGGGGTTCGTGCCGGGATGGTACCCCCGAGGGCACGCCGGTTTTGACGATCAGCCAGTTCCTCCCAAAACTCAGCGATTACTATAGTTGACACTCCTGATTCTGGCTCCCAAGTATTGTGGTCAGGTCCACAACAGGCCGAGTGGATGAGGTTCTCCTTAACCACTTGTGCTTGCAAATTGTGTTTGCGGTGTTGGAGGATACGGTGTACCTCACACTGGCCTTCCGCGGCAAGGACTGCAAGAGGCGGTGGCTGAACGGACCCCTCTGTACTATAGGGTGCAAGGAGGCTCACATGAAATGTATCAAGGATGCGCATGGCTGGTGGAAGGGCGAATCGATAAGCCACTTCTCTGATTTTCCAAATCACTGTGAAGGGACCAAGCCACTTCGGTAGCATCTTCCGTGCACCCGGCGTTTTCAGCCACAAATTCCGTGCACTCAATAGCACGCGATCTCAAGGGGTAAATGATAACTAACGATGTTTCTGGTCGGCATTGGCTTTCTAGCACTTTCGAGCGGCATGTAGGTGAGCCTTGGCATCCCGCCATAGGGCATCCATGCGTTCGACAAAGGTCTGGGCGGAGGGTACCTGATCCCTGCCTCCCCCACACTTCACCATGGAAGCGGGTACCACCGGATTCCAACGGTGGTTGAGGAAGAAGGGGATAAAGGTGATTGAATCATTGACTGCATTGTTTACGGAAAACTCAGCAGGGGCCAAATAGTTATCCAATTTTCCATCGTTGGGTTCATGTAAATACGGAGCATTTATTCAAGTGTTCGATTCTTGCGCTCAGCCTGCCCATCTGTCTGTGGGTGAAATGATGAAGACATGCTTTATCGTGTTCCGAACCGTTCTTGTACTACGAGCCAAAACTGGTTAGCAAAGTGCGAATCCCGATCAGAGATGATCTCGACGGGTAAACCATGGTACTTGATTACACCGTCATAGAACATGTGTGTCGTCTGTTTGGCCGTCACCCAGGTTGTAGTGGGCAAGAAGTGAGCCATCCACGTGGCACGGTCTACCACGACTAGGATAGCATCGTGGCCCTTTTTTGAGAGTCCCACGATGAAATCCATAGACACCAACTCCCATGGGTTGTTCGGGAGTTGGAGAGGTTGGAGAAGTCCTCCTGGTGCCTTGTTGGAGCTCTTGTTGCATAAACAGAGGTCACACATCATGCAGTACATCCGGATATCCGTGCTCCGACCCGACCACCAATGTTACTTAGCAAGGGCATGCCCAGTTTTTTTAGGTCCAACGTGCCCAGATGATGGAGGGTCATTAAACCTAAACATGATATGCTCACGGATGTTGTTCACATTTGGGACAACCACACATTCACCATGCCATAAGAGTCCCACAGCGTCAACAAGGCTATGACATTCGATGTTCTTGGACTTAGCAAACCAAGGGTCCATGGTATAGCCCATTCAAATTCAATTTTTGAAGAGATTGATGCTGATCAATGGCCGCGGGGGTGGGTGAAGTCTGTTTGGTTTAAGCGTGGTTACCGACACAAGTGCTGCAAAATGTCGGTTGGTGATGTCCTCGTTGCTCGCCACAAGAGCAACGTGCGACGAGTTACGACTCAGGGAGTCGGCCACGTTAGTACGTCCTGGATTGTACTCCCACGTGAATGTGAATCGAATCAGGTACTCGTTCCAATGTGCCTGTCTTTTTTAGAGGTCTGGTTGTGTCTGGAAGAAAATAAGAGGGTTATGGTCAGTGACCACGGTAATTTGCCCTTCTTCACCCTCAAGGTAGCAACGCCATGCCTTAAAAGTATGCACGACTGCCAGGAGCTCTTGATCTCCCGCAGTGTACTTGGTCTCTACATCGAAAAGCTTATGGCTCTCATAGGCAACAGGGTGGCCATCTTGCATGAGAACGGCTCCTAGAACTGTAACCGATGCATCACAGCGTACTTCACAAGGTTTCTTGGGATCCGAAAGTGCAAGTACCAGTGTAGATGTCAACATCGATTTCACAGCTTCAAATGCTTTGGTGTACTTTGCTGACCAAACCCACGCAGTCGTCTTTCGAGTTAGGGCAGTGAGAGGGCTAACCAAGGTGGAGTAGCTTCGCATAAACCGTCGGAAGTAGTTTGCGAGGCCAAGGAAAGAGCGGAGCAGGCCTATGTTCTTAGGTTAAGGCCAATATTTCACGACCTCCACCTTGCAAGGGTCCATCTGGATGCCGTCCGTGCTGATGATATGGCCCAGATAATCCAACTCTGGCTGTGCAAACTTGCAATTGATCCTCTTTGGAAAGAAATGATTAGTTCGAAGGATCTTAAGGACTGTTCGTAAGTGTTGCTCATGTTCTTCGTGGTTCTTTGAGAAGATCAAGATATTATCAAGATACACCAAGACTGACTGGCTGAGGTGGTCCTTAAAGATGTTGTTTATCACTGCTTGAAACGTTGCGGGTGCATTCGTGAGTCCAAAAAAGAGGAATCAAAACTGGTAGTGTCCTAGATGGCTCTGGAATGCCGTTTTTGGTACATCTTCCTCAGTGATGTGGATCTGATGGTATCATTGTGAGAGGCCGAGAGATGTAAACACTTTCGTCCCTTGAAGTTGGTCAAGTAAATCCTTGATGCGTGGAAACGGGTATCAAGGGACTGTGGGGTAGGGTTTCAGGGTGTTGAATCTGTGGGATTGGGGACAAAGTGATAGTTCGTCATCCACTACAGATTCGTAACGTCTTTGAGGTGAAATACATAAGTGTTGTGTGGCTCACCAGCCATGGATCCCCTAGCACAACATCAAAGGGGTCCATGAGGTCTAACACCGTTAGGCGAACAGTGGTTGTGAAGCCGGGCAACGTGAGACGTGTTGTAAACTCACCGATCACCCGCACCTCCCTATCGTCACCGACAATCACCGTGAATGCAAGAGGAGTGTACTTCAACTGCCACGTGCACACAAATGCTCCACTCACAAAGGAGTCATCTGCTCCAGTATCGGTAAGGATACATGCTGAAGCACCTGCTAGCTTGCCATCAAACTGCATGGTCATGCTTGCTGCCGACATGCGTAGGAAAGGACTCGATGGGGGTTTGCCCTCCAAGTTGTAAACGCGATAGGCACGAGTGCTTCTCCGTAGGTCCATTATACCATCCATCCGTTCCCACATGCAGTTTCCTTTTGTGAACGAGGCCAAAAGCTTCCATCCTTTGAAGACAGATATGTTCATCTCTGGACCGATAGGTACAGCCACCGTGATTGATGTTAGGGAATTTCTAGTGTGAGCCTCATGTGCAGCTTCCAAGAAAGAGGGTCAAGTTTCTTTTATAGTGATGACCAAACATGTACGGTTTTCTAGGTTTTCCTTGGTTGCATAGGCAAGTCGACATGAGCGATGATGGAAGAGGGACTCAGGATTCATGAATGGTGCATACCCTACTGCCTGATGATTTCGTTATCAATTATTTTGCCGGGACCACGAATTCTTTTATTCGGCTACATGTTCAATATTATCCCAGGAAAACAAAAACCTTTTATTAATTCCTCAAGCGAGGTCGACACTCGAGGACGTAACAAAATCTAAGGTGTAGTCGTGTAACCTCGGGCGGCCACTCGAATGCCCGATTTGGTGTCGCATGACCACCGACACTGAAAATCGAGAGGCCTATAGTCGAGCGAGACCGTCTCCAGGTTAGATTAATGAATTCAAGACAATAGAGTGAAGTGATTTCGTCCAATTTGAAAACAAGAAATTAATTTTTCCCAAAACAAATCAAGATTACAACTCATAAATTATCTTAGACAACGAACCCATCAGGCAGTAGGGTATATTGTTGAGAAACATTGTACAAAAAGAAACTCAAAGTTTTTGAGATCATCATCATAAAACATGAATTTTCTACCCTCGTTCTCTCCATGACTCACGGCAACCCTAGATATCAGTTCACTAGTGGCTACTGGGGTCCTGAAAATCCTACTCATGGCCATGCTGGGAACGGCGAGCGCGTCCGGCCGCTCCTCCCTCAGAATCCCGATCCTCCTCACAAGGGCGTCCGTGTCCATGCTGGCCACCATATGCACCAGGGCGCTACATGGCAGCAAAGGCCTAGCCCTGGCGTTGGCCCCCCTGAGGGCACCCCTGGCCTGCTAGGGCATTGCCTTGGCCCTGACATTGTCCACCTTTTTGCTGGGCACCCCAATGGAAGCGGTTCTGGCCTCCGCCAATCGGGCGATGCTGGCCCCCGCCCTGGCGCCAGCCATACCCTTGGTGCTGCTTGCCGTGCTATTGTCCCTGTTGTTGCTGTGACTACTGTTCATGATGACGACGGTCACGTGTGATGTGTCCAGCTTTGTTGTAGATCCTACAAATGACAATGCCGTGGTATGTGTTCTCTCCATCATGACGGTGAAAATTCTTTGACGGCTCCAAGGTGGCATCTGCAGAGCGCTTTGGGACACCACCTGTTGGAACTGGTGTCTCACCTGAAGTTTGTTTCTCGCGTGCATTGCGATCCCAAAGTCTAGAGTTCATCTTGTAGACCTTGCAAACACGTGTCAGAAGAGCGCGCAGACTCTCCGACTCCTTTCCGTCGTCCTAGAGGAAAAAAACCCAAAACTGTGGGCTGGCCAAGCCAGTTAGAAAAAGGTGGATTTTGGCCTGTTCAGTCAGCTGACGCTCGACCACCTTCTTTGCTATATTGAGAAAAGTATCTACATACTTCTCCAAGGACATGCCTCTCCTGTTGGTTTCCAACTCCTTCTTTGCCTTCTGAGAGTCAGCGGATTTGGAGTAAAGCTCGCGCATGAGGCAGGAGCGGGAGCGGGAGGAGTCGGAGCTTGAGGCATGAAGAGCAACGGCGATTTTGACTAACGGAGTGCTTTGGGTCGCCACACCGAATGTGAGAGGTCACATGAGCAGAACCATGGCAGAACGCAGGAGGGGAACTTCAGAGGGAAATGACGTCGTTTTGAGTCACTTAATGGACAAGTACAAGATTTGACAAGTTATAGTGCTTGTCACAAGCTTTCTAACTCACCAAACCGCGTATGATTCGGAGCAGCGTAGCGCCCGATACGCTCTCCCATGTGCATCATTGCAACTCAGCCGCCTGTCACACCACCAGCGTGAGTGACAGACGTCCGATGCGCCCTGGTCGCCAATAAAGCATCATGCCGCCTTTCCGAGGCGCCCATGGCTCCAATGAACCATGGAATATTGGTCTAACATCCCCCAAGGGGCGCCTTGGCCTTGGTCTGCGTGCTGGGAGTCGAACTCCTCCCCGTCGGACCCATTTTTCNCAAACCGCGTATGATTCGGAGCAGCGTAGCGCCCGATACGCTCTCCCATGTGCATCATTGCAACTCAGCCGCCTGTCACACCACCAGCGTGAGTGACAGACGTCCGATGCGCCCTGGTCGCCAATAAAGCATCATGCCGCCTTTCCGAGGCGCCCATGGCTCCAATGAACCATGGAATATTGGTCTAACATCCCCCAAGGGGCGCCTTGGCCTTGGTCTGCGTGCTGGGAGTCGAACTCCTCCCCGTCGGACCCATTTTTCCGACGAACAAGTGGTCAGCCGACCAAACCCGGCTGCTATACCACCCAACTTTGACAAGTCATATCCCCCTCATTTCTAGGCGGATTGCTGCGATTCAACTTGCATTGGATCCAGCACATCACCTACTTTAAGAATATACTCTCAGATCATATGAACAAACACCATGCTAAGGTCTATCTTATTCGACAATTCAGCCACATGGCTGAGACTCTACCACATGGCAAAGTGGCCGGCCTCAAGTGTCGCCTTGTCATCAGCCATGGCCATGGGCTGTTTTGCCCTGTGCCCTGCTCTAGACCTCCAGCCTTGACACTGCATGTCTTATCCTGTGCCAGCCAGCTTCTCACTGTTCCTTCGTCGCGAGCACTGCTCCGTCGATGATGCCGATGTTGCTGGTGTACTCAGATGATTCAGGCCATATGTGTGTGTGGTGCTGCAGAAGTGCAGCACCCATGTCCAATTGCACATGTTTCAGCTGGCATCTTGGTGCTGAAGAGATGTTAGCCACCTCACCACTCACACAACGGCATGACGAGGGGCAAAATTCCTGACAATCTCCCCCTTGCGCCTTATCATGCCGCTCGGCTCCCCCTGAAGCTGATCCCATCAGCTTCATGACCCATTGTCTTTTAGCTGCCACTGCTGCACTTGCACCCTGCTTGGTAGAGCCCTTCACTGCTCCCCGGCTGTTTGCGAGCGTGTGTGTGGCCTCCTACCACTCTGCAACCTTGCCTTGCTACCGGCGGAGTTTGCGGCTGCTTCTGTCCCGTGCCGAGCCACACCTTGGAGACCGCAACTCCTTTAGCTGCCTATCCGCTTCGCTCGTGCACATCAGGCTTGCTTGCCTTCCAAGTGCAACACTCCTCAGCTTGCTTTTTGCATCTTGAGTCTGCACCTGCTTGTTTCATGGCCTTCACATCCTGCACCCCTACAGCCCCGTGCTTGTAGGACCACTGGCCCATGTGGCCAAATGCGTCCACTTGCACTTGCCATCCCTCTTGGTCCCTCAGCTTTGCAGCCAACTTGCTGCGTGGCATGGCCATTTTGCCATCCATCTGCGTCTTGGCAACCTGGTGGGTGTTGCTGCCTTGTTGCTGATTCTTGCCGATGCAACCTGCCTCCCCATTTTGAGGCATTGGGAGCACCCGCCTCCCGTGAGTCTCCTCTCCAGCGGAAGCCAGAAGCCAGTGTTGTTGTCACTGCTTCATCCGCTGCTGTTTGACATTGCTTGTGGAGCCACATTTCTCCACTCAGGCCCCTTTGTTTGCTTCCAAAACCCTCGGCACACCCTCACTTGGACCCAACATCAGCTGAGCCACATCCATCCAAAGTGGAGTGCTTCCTCGTCAGTTTGACGCAGCCGGCTGCTCTTGTTGCTACAAGCTCGTGCCTCCAACGGTGTTGAAGCCAGCCCCTTGGACCTGATTTCGTCTCCCATTTCCAACACGTGCACCTGCGGTTACGAGTTCCCGTACCAGTGTTGGCCTCCCGCCATCACCTTCATAGCGCGCTCCAACCCGGTTGCACCTCGGAGACGACCCACCACTGTTTTGTGGTTGATGTTTTGGTGATGTTGATGCACCGCGACAGTTCCCTTCATTTTTGGGGATGGAACCAGCTCCCCCTGCTTGACAGACCTGCCCACTGCAGTTGCATTTTGCTCCGCCAAATCTGGCGTCGCGGCGGCTGACCAGCTGCTGTCACTCGGGGTCGTTGAGCCTGATTCTGTCCTCCGGTGCATGCGCTTGCTCCCTTCCAAAGGGACTTGTGCCTTTGTTGGACTGTTGTGAGTTTGCACTGCTGCACTGCTACATCCCTTCTTGATTCAGCTCTGCTCCCTTGTCCTTGGCCAGGAGGCGCCGCGCCCGAAGCCGACGCACCTGCCGTGACTATGAAGCGTGGAGGGCTGAGGCCGCCTTTGCATTTTGCATGCGCCTTGCCCCCTTCAGCAGCACACCACCCACCACTCTGTCACATCTCCCCATGAGCAGGTCCGCGGCGACTTCCCTTGAAGCCCCACCTTCTGGTTCGTTGGAGTTGACAGAGATCAACTCTCCTCCCCCTTTTTTTTCTTCTTTTTTGTTCGCTCCACCACCCTCACCTCCAGAGCCTGCCAGTGGCAGCTGCCACAAGCTCCACTTCTCTTGCTCTGGACTGGTTGTTGATGGAGTTTGGCATGTCCCCGACATGCCATGTGGCTGTCCTCAATCAACGACGACCACTGCTCCTTGGCGAGGAGCATCGAGCCTCGGCGTGTGTAGACTGTGGACCCAGTCTGCCGTCCTCCTCCCGAGCTCTCGGCGAGGTCCACGACTTCCACTGCGCACGTCTCCATGTGGCCCATTTTGCCACGACGCCCATTGGCTCTCCAGATTGCATCACCTCCAATGATGCCGTGCGGATGGGTCTCGCTCCCATTGTCCCCGCCTCAAGCGTGGTGACGGGAAATATGCGTGGAGGACAACGCAGTCCCTTGCTCCCATGTTGTCCATCATTCTGTTTGCCAAGCTCCAGTTGTACCGAGAGGAATAGCCTTGCCGTTAAGCAAAACCACCAGTAGCACCATGTTGCAGCAGAGAGGCATGCCTCCTCGCATGAAGCGGTGAGCGTGCAACTCAATCTACTGCGAATGCTCCTCTACGACGTTGCTGATGCCTTTGAGGGTTTGAGGGGAGTCGACATTGGAGTTGACAACTTCAGCTGTGAACGGGAACCATGGCTGATTTCTGCCAATCTCACTGCCCCAAAGCAGTTCATGGCATGGATCAACCAAGAAGCGTTTCGACGACCATGTCGAATATTGTGCCGCCCGCCTTCTTGCATGGACGCGCTGCAGCCACATCCGACCCTTCAACGGCATGCCTCATGACTTCTTCCTCGTTCTGCTGTCACTTGAGCATGCACGGAGCGTGGAATCCACTTGTCGCTCGTGCTGTGCACACCATGCACCATGGCGGTGACTGCTCTAGTCATGTCGTTGCGCGTGGAAGCCGTGCGTTGTCACCAGTCGTGACCCTTGTGGGCCCATAACCCTTTGTCGGAAATCACTTCCCAAATGTCCATGACCAGGCGCGCAGCTCTCACAGGAGTGGGAGCTTGAGGCATGGCGAGCAACGGCAATTTTGACTGACGGTGCGCTTTGGGTCACCACACCGAATGTGAGAGGTCACATGAGCAGAACCATGGCAGAATGCAGGAGGGGAACTTCGGATGGAAATGACGTCGTTTTGAGTCACTTAATGGACAAGTACATGATCTGACAAGTTATAGTGCATGTCACCAGATTTCCAACGCACCAAACCGCATGCGATTCGGAGCAGCATAGCGCCCGCTACGCTCTCCCACGTACATCATTGCAACTCAGCCGCCTGTCACACCACCAGCGTGAGTGACGGGCGTCCGAAGCGCACTGGTCCCCAATGAAGCATCATGCCGCCATTCCGAGGCGCCCATGGCTCCAATGAACTATGGGATATTTCTCTAACATCCCCCAAGGGGCGCCTTGGCCTTGGTCTGCGTGCTGGGAGTCGAACTCCTCCCCGTCGGACCCATTTTTCCGACGGACAAGTGGTCAGCCGACCAAACCCGGCTGGCTGTACCACCCAACTTTGACAAGCCATATCCCCCTCATTTCTAGGCCGATTGCTGCGATTCAACTTGCATTGGATCCAGCACATCACCTAATTTAAGGATATAATCTCAGATCATATGAACACACACCATGCTAAGGTCTATCTTATTCGACAACTCAGCCACATGGCTGAGACTCTACCACATGGCAAAGTGGCCGGCCTCAAGTGTCGCCTCGTCATCAGCCATGGCCACGGGCTGTTTTGCCCTGTGCCCTGCTCTAGACCTCCAGCCTTGACCCTGCATGTCTTCTCCTATGCCAGCCAGCTTCTCATGGTTCCTTTGTCGCGAGCCGTGCTCCGTCGATGATGCCGATGTTGCTGGTGTACTCAGATGATGCAGGCCATATGTGTGTGTGGTGCTGCAGAAGTGCAGCACCCATGCCCAATTGCGCATGTGTGAGCTGGCATCTTGGTGCTGACGAGATGTTAGCCACCTCACCACTCACACAACGGCATGATGAGGGGCAAAATTCCTGACAATCGATCCACCGACCAGAGCATGAAGCACGTTTTGAGCAGCCCTGTGCATATTCTCGATGCTTGCATGCTCACAAAGTTCAAAGTTTTGCTCCACCTCATCTTCGGTAGCATGGCGTACCGCTCCCACGGCCCCGTACAGTATCACCCACTGGTTTGTGGATTCTTTTGCACGAAGGGTCTCAAGTGCCTGCTCTGCCAACTTTGCCTTGTGCTCAGCAGCTGCCAACTCGCCGACCATCTTGGCGTTTTCTTCTTAAAGACTCTCATTGAATCGGTACATTTTGAACACCTGTTCATGACGGCTGGCACGCACCATGTCACCATCGCATGCCAGCACGCCCATTATGGTCATGGCGAGGTCCATGTATTCTGACGAGAGACGGATGCAAAGTTTGTCGAGGTGGCCTTCGACGTTTAGGCGACGTGCAACACTTCCAAGTGCGTGTTCTACCACCACGACACTTGAAGGGTTTTCCTATTGGCCTCCCTTGCCGTGTGCAAGGGGGATAGCATGACCACCTCTATCAGCACGTTGAGACAATTGCTCTACATCTGCATCCTCAGTCGTTTCCATCGATGCGGACTTCCCTGTCTCACTGCCTTTGCTGGCGGCATCGTGGGCCTCAGTTTCTTCATCCATGTCGTGCTCGACCTCGATGACCACCTGGTCCAATGGCTCGTCAGGGGACTTGTTCCCATGCTCGCCATCCTCGATGACCTCCTTGGGGTTAGCGACATTGGTTACACCCTCTTCAGCAGCCTTTGAGCCTTCGTTGGCCGGAGTCAGTTGAGCATCATGGCCAAAGTTGAGCTCAAGGATCAGCTTGTGGGGTTGCCCCTTGCCTTTTGGTTCGAATGCATGGGCACCTTCATTCTGTTGCCCGTTGTTAGGAGCCTTTGGAAACCTGTCTCTTGGTGATGCCGGTCGAGATCTTCCCCCTTTTGCCACTGGCTCTCGGCCTGGCTTGGCGAGGTGGCTCACTAGCGCCAACGTCCCGCAACGCTCCTTGGATCCCATGGGTGTTTACTCACTCGAGCGCCATGGGCTGGCGTTTGGAGGACGCCCCATAACCACGGAGAATCAAGTCTTGAGACACACCATTGCTGTCGTAAGGCCTCGCTACGGGTCACCCTCTTCCCAACCTCCTTCCTTTGTGATTTTTTTTAGATGGGTGGACACACTAGTAGTCAAGGTGTGCCTCACTTCAAACGCTTCTTGAGAGGTGGGTGAGGTTCTCAAAGCCTGCCCTTCTTCACCTCGTGAGAGGTGGACCGAGGTAGCTTGGGAGGTTCCCTCCTTCACCCTCTAGAGCTGTGGGCCGAGGTTCCCAAAGTGTGCCCTCCTTCACCTCGTTAGAGGCGGACCGATGTGGCTTTGAGGAGTCCCTCCTTCACCCTCTTGAGTGGTGGACCGAGGTTCCCAAAGCGTACCCTCCTTCACCTCGTGAGAGGTGGACCGAGGTGGCTTTGGGGATTCCTAAAAAAAAACATCTGGTGAAAGAAGTTGGTCCTTATTACGAGAAGATTGTTTTTTGAAGGGTGTAGCACCAAAATCCTGAAAATAGGACGTGGCTAAAAGCTCTTAGAATCTAAAGGAGAGTGAGAATCTCCTGAAAAATAAAATTTCCACCCCCAAATGGCACAAGGACGGCCTCTATGTCATAGAATAAAGTAGACAATATTTTTCTGAGCTCAACCCAAAAAACGTCATGGAATTTGGAGGTCTGGAGGCCAAGATATAGCTCCTCCATTCTCCTTTCCACCCAGGAATCCGGGGTTGACTCGAAAATCTCTGTGGCCGTGGAGAAAACAAAAAAGAAATTTGGCCTTGGGAGCTTGATCATGGCCAGTTTGCCCTTGACTGCCTCCCTTACTGTTGTAGTGGCTCCTGGCCACCCAAGAAGCTGGTCCAGCAACCCCTTGCTTCGGCCTGCCTCCTCCCGACGGCCTCTCCTCACGGCAAAATGGATAATAGCGCGAGTTTGTGGTTGGACGAGGTGAGGATGAGAGGAGAGAGATGGAGAGAGAGGATTTGGGAGGGTGCAGTAGTTGGGGGCGAAGTGGGTTGATGTGGAGTAGTGGCGGGTAGCGTTGCGCAAGCGCAACTACGAAGTGGGTCAGTCACTCGTCGATGGTACACCTCCCCGTGCAATGTGACGAAGTGCACGGCGGGATGAGGACGAGCGGTGAGGTCACCGGTCATTCTGGCTCTGGTACCAAATGTAACTTGCGCATTGCGACTTAGCGTTGAAAGACGTTAGCGAGCTCGGAAAAAATCACCGTTGTAAAACTGAATGACCATCCTCTTGTCAAAGTGGTCTTTCCTTGTTCGAGTTGTCATGGCTCACCATGCCTTTTGAAGCTACGTTGTTAATTCGCTTAAAAGTAATGATATATTTTACTTTTTTAATCATTCCCATTCTTTGTTTAGAAAGAGCGGTGGAAATATCCATGACGCATTTAATACATGTGTTTGTCGATATGTTCATTATGGAGGGAAGTTACTGTTTCTTTACGTGTTTTTGTCAAGAATCGGACGACCTCCTAGATTTGGTCGCGGAACAGGTCACCCAGCCTGGAGAAATCGTACAATGATTTTTCCAAGCTGTCTTGACCTTCATTTTCATGTTATATTTTTTCTAAATGCGTAGTGTTACAGCTAGTGAGCCTTGTGAACCCGGGCTCAAACAAAGTCAAATCATAGGAACAACACAAGGAAATCTGCCACTGTCATAAAACAAGGGAAACGAAGTGAAAATGGTTTACAAATATTAATAACATCTTTCATAAGAATGGAAACATTCAATTTTCATTAAAAGTGGACAAAAATCATCTTGTGTTTGTGTTTTCCACAAGACATGTGTGAAACTAGCATACAAATTCATATTCCTTTATTCTATTCTTATCTATTTTTGCCAGATTCGTTCAAGAAGAAGAAATTCTTTGTAGGGTTCTCGTTCAAATTTTTGGTTTATTCCTTCTCATAATTGTCCATTAAAAATGTTTTATGAGGTCTAGGTGGATGTGATTTTATTCTTGGCACACAAAGAAAGAAAAATAACAGGTGGAACTGCTGTAACACGGATGCTTGGACTTAGCGTAAAAAAGGCTTAGGCGATCTCGGAAAAGTTAGTGTTGTAAACCTGAATGACCGCCCTCCTCGTCAGAGTGGTCTTTCCTTGCCCGAGTCGTCATGGATTTTCAGTCCCTCCTGCTAAGAGAGAGCCTCAATTCACGAAAGCTGCCGTCGTGGCGTGAGACCATGTCCGACGCCGAGACACTTAAGAACTTTGTCAGGCTCTGCTGCATCTCACTGATGTAACTGATCGACGGCCATCGATGCGCCGACGCTTATCGATGTGGCAGTCCACCCTGTTGTTGAAATGGTTCATGAAAGTTAAGGAAAGTAAGGACCTACTTCTCTCCCATACTGTCATGTCAGAAACCATTGAAGAATGAATTATACATACAAGCACGTTCAACTTCTCGCCCATTCTATTGAAGCTACGGGTACGAAAGCTCCTTTATTTCAAATTTTCAAAGAACAATTTTTTGAACACGTGCACAACATGTTCGACTCCTATACGTGTCAAGAAAATAACATGATATTCAAAGTACCCCCCTTTACCAGAGTCAAAATGTTGGGGTCTTTCATTCATGCGCCGTCAATCGACGGATATCTCCCCTATTTTCATGGATCCATCCAAAATACTCATGGAAGAAATTCCATTGGCGCCGCATTCTTCGTTCCCGTCATCCTTGGGCCACGGTGTACACACACGGTGTGTGGATGATATTGGTTGGAGATTTACTTCATAAACATTGCTTTTAGAAATCTGGAAGTCATGTTTTGAACGTTTTCCACATGGTTTTGCTCAAGTTTGGCGCACGTTTAGAACATACATACTTTTGAATTCGACATGCCGCGGAGGTAAATTGTCAGTGGTCATTCAACGGTCGTCCTAACAGTGGAGCACTTGTGCTCGCACGCTCTCGAAACTGACCTGGTGAAACAACGACATCGATGCTACATCGATGTAAATCGATGTACCGATGTCGCTGTATTTCCCATACAACGGACCCCGACGGTAACACTGGATATAATACATCTAACACGTCTATGTCAGGTTTTCCCTTCTTGGTCCCCTCCACTCTGTCTCGTTACTGCACCTTACCTTGGTTTCCTCATGCATTTATGTTAAACCCAAGCTTCTTCCAAGAACCTTTACCAGGAACTGAAAACCCAACTTTGCTATGATTCGAACAAATTTTAACACTAATGAATGTTTTTGACATGGTAATAGAGTACAAGTGTTTGTCTTGTAGTTAATTCTTGCTAAGGCAACACACACACATAAAAAAAACCTCTCTTTCTCCATCAAGCATGTGCATCAAATTTTCTCCTAGGTGTAACTAGGAAACTAAAACTGTAATACTTTTAGTGGAAGTCCCTTTCTTGCAACAACCTTCTTGTAGTAGCCTCCATTGCAGTAAACCCCTTTGTAAACCATGTTCCTACCCTATGTTGACTTTGTCAAAACTGATGTAACATG
>SZWC01001706.1:119841-132696 GCA_023375785.1 Penium margaritaceum | reverse complement strand
CTCTCTCTCTCTCTCTCTCCCTCTCTCTCTCACTCTCTCTCTCTCTCTCTCTCTCTCGCCCTCCTCTCTCTCAGTTTTCCCCTCTCGCCTCCCTTGCTCCCTCTCCCCCTCTCTCTCCCTCTCTCTTTTCCTCTTCCCTTCTCCCTCCCTCCCTTCTCTTTCTCCTCCCCTTCTCCCTTGCTCCCTCCCCTCCCTCCCTCTCTCTCCCTCTCTCACTCTCTCCCCCTCTCTCTCTCTCTCTGTCTCTCTCTGTTCCCCTCTTTCCCTCTCACCCCTCTCTCCTTCCTGCTCTGTTCCCCCCTACCTCTCTCTCTTTGTCCCTCTCTCTGTCTCTCTGTCTCTCCCTCTCTCTCCCTTCTCTCGCACCCTATCTCCCTCTTTGACCCATCCCTCTCTCTCTCCCGTGCTCACCCCCACCTCACCTCTTAGCTCACCCTCTCCTTGGTGAGCTCTCTCTCTCTCTCCTTTTCTCTCTCCTCTCTCTCTCTTTTTCCCTCCCCCCACTCTCTCTCTCTCCCTCCCTCCCTCTCCCCCCCTTCCTCTCTCCCTCCTCCTCCTCTTCCTCTCTCTCTTCTCCTTGCCCCCCCTCTCCTCGCCTTTTCCCTCATCCCCCTCCCCACCACCCTCTTTGCTCTTCCTTTCTCACCACTCTCTTGCTCTCGCCTCTCTCTCTCTCTCTCTCTCTCTCTCTCTTTCTCTCTCTCTCTCTCTCTCTCTCTCTCTCTCTCTCTCTCTCTCTCTCTTTCTCTCTCTCTCCCGCATCGGCTACCCTCTCCTCCGCCCCCTTTTGCTCCTCTGCCTCCATCGTCATCATCACTGCTCCATTGGCTCCATCGGCTCTGGCTCGGCGTCCGGCCTTGGTCCGTTGCACCGTTGGGCTCTCCCCCCGCTCCTGGCCTCTCCTCTTCGTCGCGCCTCCGCTGCCCGTGGTGCTGCTCCACCTCCCTCCACTCGGCCGTCCCCTCCGGCCTCCGGGTATCCTCCCCTCGTCGCGTTGGTCCTCATTCCGTCCCTCGGTGCTCCGCGCCCTCGGTCGTTCGCCGCTGCCGCCCCCTCCCCCCTCTCCTCCCCTCGGCTCCTTCCGGCTCCATCCCTGTCCCACCGCTCTCTGCTCCTTCTCCCTTCCCCTTCCCCTTCCCTCTTTCCTGTTTCCACTCCCCCCTCATTTCCCTTCCCCCTTCCCCATTCCTTCACCGTTCCCCCCTCTCTCTCTCCCTCTTTCCCTTTCCTTTCCTCTCTCTCCCTCAATTTCTCTCCACTGCCTGCGCCCTCGCCGTCACCTCCTTCCCTCCTGTGGGGCCTTCCCTCCTCTCCCCATCATCCCTTTCCCTTCTTCTCGACCCTACTTCCTCCTCTCTCCATTTCTTCCTTCCTTCCTCTCCATCTCTGCCTACACTCCTCCTCCCCCCTCTCTCCCTCTTTCTCTCTTTCACCCTCTTCCCTTCTCCTCCTACCCTTGTTTCCCCCTCCCTCTCTCTCTCTCTCTCGCCCTCTCTGCCTCTCTCTTTCTTCCCCTTCTATCCTTTTTCCCCTCCTCTGTCCTCTCCGTCCTTCCCGTCTCTCGTTCCCCTTCTCTTTCCCTCGCTTTCCTCTATTCCGCTCTCCTTCTCTTCTCCTTCTGTTGCCTCCGCCGCCCCCCTCGCGCCTCCGTTTTCATCTCTCTTCTCTCTTGTGGTTGTCGTCCCCGTATTTCCTCTCTATCATACGTGCTTGCTTGCATCTCTTTGTTATCCCATGTTTTGCCCCCCGGTTCTCCCCTTCTGCCTTGTGCCTCGTGCGTCTTGCCGGCCGATCGGCTGTCTCGGCCTCTCGCTCATCTTTTCCTCTCTCGCTTCTGCTTCTCTCTCCCTCCCCCCTAACGCACACCCCTAAATACACACTAAACACCATGGTTCTTCCCTCATCTCCTCTCACTGCTCGGTCCTCTTGTAGCCGTCTGTTCCTCGCCTCGATTGCTCCGTCCCTGACGGAGTGTAACACCATGCCTGAGCTCGGACTCGCCGGAGCTCTGGCAGCTACAACAGCTGCTAGAGCCACTCATGTCGAGGCACAGTTCGTCAATGCCTCCTCCCCTGCCCCTAGTCCTCCCGCCTCCGATGGCTCTGGCCTTGTGGATGAGTCCACCATCCTCTCACCTCGGTCTGCGGCGGCTGCGGCTGTCACTTCCGCTCTCGCCGCTCTTTGTGCTCCTCTCCCTCCGCCCCCTCCCACGCAGCCCGCCCCTCCTCGTGATCCACACGCCCTCCTCTCGACGGCCATTGTCGATGCCCTTGCGGCCCATCCAGTTCTCGACCACTCCCTTGCCCCGCCTTCCCTTGGTGGTCCTGCGGCCCACCCTCCCCGCACCGGCGTCGTCCGCGGACTCATCGGGTTGGGTGGCGTCGTCGCTCGGGGGGCCGTGGTCGCTCCCGGTGGTGGTGGAGTTGTCGCCGCCGGTGGTGTCGCTGCTGATACCGTTGGTGTCTTGGCCGGTGTTGGTGGTGGTGCTGCAGCTGGCGTCGGTGGTGGTGCTGTCCCTAATGGTCTCGCTGGTGGTGCTGCCGCTGCCGGTGGCCCTGTTGCGGTGGGTGGTGTCGCTGCTGCAGGCGCTACCGCTGGTGGTGGTGCTGCTGCACGAGGTGCCGCTGCCGACGACGGTGCGGTTGCTGCCGGAGGTGCTGTTCCCGCTGGAGGTTCTGCGACCGCTGGAGGGGCTGCTGCCGGTGACCCTCTCGCTGCCCTTGCCCGCACTGAGGCTCGTCTCGACGCCATGACACTTGCCATCGCCCAGCTTGTCAGCCTTGGCCTTCGCCCGCCCACCTCGTAGATGCCTCTCACCTCCGCTCCCAGCCACGCTACCGGCACGCCCTTCAGCGAGTGGTCCGCTCGCTTTGTCTCATGGACACACATGCACGGTCTTTGGGAGCACTACGACCCCGCTCCCACCCTCCCTATCACGCACCCTGACCGTGCACCACTCGCTTTTTACCTTCTCTACTCTGCCGCCTCCACCATCACACTTCGCCAACTTGATCGCTTCGCCCCCACCCCATCTCTCCGTGCTCATCCTCGCAAGGCTTGGGCCTCCCTTCTTACACTCTACTCCTCCAGTTCCCTCTGCTCCGCTGCTTCCCTTCTGGCTGACCTCCGCTCCCTCCGTCATCGTCCTGACGAGTCCCTTGGGGCCTACTTGGGTCGCGCTGAGCTTCTTCAGAGCGAGCTGCTCACGGCGGGTGCTTCCCTTACGGACAAGGCGTTCGTCACTTCCGTCGTAGCCGGCCTCGGTCCTGCCTTCTCGGGCACTCTCACCTCCTTCCCTCTTGCCCTGACCCTGCAGTACGCCTATCAGACACCTGGTGCTGTCTGGTCCACTCTTCTTGATGGTCTCCGTGTGTTCCAGACTGCCTCTCAGCCTGCGGCAGCACTTGTCGAGCCCGCCCTACCAGATGCTCTCCCTGGCCTCCTTCCGCCTCCAGCCGCCCTTGCTCTCGCCGTCCGGGCTCCTGGCGGCGGCGGCGGTGGTCGCCCGCCAATGTGCTGGAACTGCGACATAGTGGGTCATCGCCATGACTCTTGTCCTCTCCCCCCAGCTCCGGACCTCCGTGAGCAGATTGCCCGCCAGCATGCTCTTTTGCATGGTCGTGCCGCTCCCGCCCCGCCCCCTGGGCCCCTTGGCGCTGCTCCTCTTGCCCGGCCTGGCGGCCCCGTGCCCCTTGCCGTTGTTGCCCCCCCCTCTGACTGAGGATGCCATCATCGCTTTGATTCACCGTTTCCTTGCAGAGGGTGTCCTCGGCAGTCCTCCTCCCGTCGGTATGTTCCCTTTGTTCGGCTCTCTCGCCACATCTGTCTCTTCCCCCCTGTCTCCTCTCTCTTCGTCCCCCTCTTTGTCGATGGGCATCCCTCCTCGCACGACGGCCTATTGCCTTCTCTCTGGCTCTGAGCGTGTCGTCTCCCCGTCTTGGGTTGTTGACGAGGCTGCCACGGATCACATGTGCCCTGCTCGTTAGCTCTTCACATCGTCTAGTCCTGTTTCTGTCATCACGGCTGTCTTCACTGGCGATGGTGCACCATTGCCTGTTCTTGGTGTTGGTACAGTCTGTTTGATGTCCCCTACCGGTCAGCTCTCCTTGTCCTCTGTCCTATATGTTCCGGCCCTTGACTTCTCCCTCTTGTCTGTCCCCGTGCTCGACACTTGTGGGTTCTCTACCACTTATACGCTGGGTCTCGTCACTGTCACTGATCACGCTAGTGGGCGTGTCGTCCTTCGCGGTCGCTGCCCCCCTGGCGAGGGCCTTTATCAGGTTCTCGGCCCACATTTTGTTTCGGCCCACGCAGCCGATCCTGTCGCGCTTGTTGCTCTCTCCGGCTCTGCCCATGCGCATCTTCTTCATCGTCGCCTTTGTCATCTCCCGGCTTCTGCCGTCTCCTCTCTCCTACGAGCTCTCCCGGCCGACAAGTTGTCCGACCCATCGTTCCGTGATGATGTCATCTCCACCATGCAGCAGATCGAGTCGTTTGCCTCACAATGGAATGATGTGGGGTGGAAGATCGACACACAGCTGCAGGTGATGACCCTCCTCATGGCTCTTCCTGACATTTGGAGTCCTCTCATCACCGTCTTGGGAGGATGGCTAGAGGACAAGCTCACCTATGGCGCGGTCACAGATGACATCCGCAACGAGGCACAACAACGGAGCTGCGGGGAGTTCTTGTCTTCCTCATGCAAGCGGGGGCCAGGGAGGTGGCAGACATGGCGGCAGCAAGAAGGGCGCCAAGAAGGGTGTGTGCTGCAACTACAGCAAGGAGGGCCGCAGAGCCCGTGAGTGCACCAAGGAGGCAAAGGCCGGCAACAAGGATGCGAAAGGCAAGAAGGCCCTTCTCAATGGCACTTAAAACCACTACCTCAAGAAGGCTAACCAGCGATGCCTTGACTCCGGAGCGGAGGAGCACACCCAGGTCAAGAAGGTCAGGTTCATCAACTACACCAATTCCAGCAAGACCATGGTGGTCGTGAACGACAAGGTCCAGCCGACGGCTGGCCAAGGAGACGTGGACATTGAGGTGGTGGTTGGTAGGAAACGGGTGCAGTACGTCATCGAGGGCGTGCAGCACGTACCTGGCTTGGCTGACATTCTAAGTGTCAACCGCTTGACAGACAAGGGGTACGAGGTGCTATTCAGGAGAAAGGGGGCGGTCATGCGGAAGGACGGTGGAGGCGAGCTCGTGCTAGAGGCTAAGTGCAAGGGAGGCCTCTACATCGTGGAGACCAAGGTGATTCCCATGGCTAAAGATTTAGCAGAATTACAAAAACACACCGACAACCTTGCCAAAGGAGGGGGAGCTGATCTGGAGCTCTGGCACCGACGACTGGGGCATTCCTCACCCGCAGTCGTGAAGGAGATGACAAAGCACGAGCTAGTCTGCGACGATACAGAAGAGGCGACAGATGCAGCAATGCACAAAAAGGGTGAGCCTTGCACTTTGGACAAGGCATGACGCAAACCGTTCAACGAGAATGTGAATCGCGTCTCGGACCTGCTAGAGGTTGTGCACAACGACGTGTGTGGACCATTCAAGATGGCATCAAAGAGCGACGCGCGTTACTTCGTCACCTTCATAAATTACTACAGTAGAAAACTCTACGTGTTCTTCATGAATTGGAAAGGCGAGGTCCTGGACCGGCTGAAGGAGTATGTCGTAGCGGTGGAGAGGCAGATTCACCGGAAGGTCAGAGCGCTATGCAGCGTCAATGACAGAGAGTACATGGGCTGTAGCGGGTGGATGAAGTAGCAGGGCATAAAATGGGAACAATAAAGACCGTATTTTTCTCAATCAGATGGCGTGGCAGAGCGGGCAAACCAGACGTTGAACATGGTATGGACCATCTTGATTGATGCAAAATTACCGTGAAGCTTCTTGTTGGAAGTTGTGCGTACGACAAGCTACACCATCAATCTCACTCCAACAGCAGTGTTGAAGGGGAAGAGCGACTGGAAGACACCGCAGGAGGTTTTGAGTAGGCACTAGCCAAGTGTGGCACACCTGAAAGTGTTCGGGTACAAGGCACACGCGATGCTGCAATCTGCGCAGCAACACGACAACAAGCTAGAGCCGTGGGCAATGTCATTTCTCTTCTTTGGCTATGAGAGCGCACATAAGGCGTACTGGCTCTAGGAAATGCTCGAGGAGGTAATCCGCAGCTGAGACGTCGAGTTTGATGAGGAGCAAAGCTACATCAGGAGCAACAACGTGGGTGTGCTGGACTCCGCAAAGACAAGGGAGTGGTTCCACCTCCTTGACTACCAGAAGGAGTTGGCGGACGTTGTAGTTGAGAATGCGGCATCAGAGCGCGATGGTGCACCAACGGTGGTAGCTGATGCGGAGGACACCGATGAAAATCAAGCTAATGAGGAGATCTCCTCCTGAGTGGATCTCCTCATCAGCTGATGCTGATGAGGAGATCCACTAGAACAATCTGACAAATGAGGCACAAAGGGTGCCAAGGTGCGCAATCCCGGTAGAGTATGCATCGGGCGTTGGTGGAAAATCCGTTGGACGTGCCGCTAGTTAGGGCGATGTTTCGCCGGAGCAGGAAAGACCCTCGTGGAGCCATCCGGTCAATGATTCACTAGAGCATGCAGAGTCGAAAGGAATGCAGCAGACTGACGATGCGCCACCAAAACTGTCGCGCTGCAGCAGGAGGCAGCGGAAAGCGGGGAAGCACTTCGAGGCAAGCACCGGTCAATGGATCAGCATGACGTGGTGCATGCTGGTTGCATCAGTGGAGCCAAAAACGGTTCAAGAGGCACTTGCACATGTCAGAATCAAGCGACTCCGTCAAGGTGACTCCTCACTTTCCAGGAAGGAGAACAACCTCTGACCCGGGTACAGGTCAGATAACTTCTCCTCTGCTCCAAATCCCTCGGATACTCCGAGTTCTCAATAACGGCTCAGGTCCGAGACCGAACCATCTTGACCCAACGGCCCTCGGTCAGACTAACCGTTGAGCCCAACATGTCAAGTCATCCCCTAATAACGTGACATCTGTCACTCGCGTCCGGCTAGCGGAAAGAAGCCGTTGCTCTGCTCATTTGTCCTGTTCTGTCCTTTTATGACCGAGGATGTTCATTCCCTCGAGTTAACCAGAACAGTTCTGCTCATCCTGTTCCCCCTTGGTTCCGCGGCTTCGCCGCCGTGTCTTCGCTCTGCTCGTCCCTCGCACTTTCTGTCTTCGCCAACTCTCAACGCTTCGCTCCGTCACTCTCGCTCCTTCGCTCAGCTCTCATACTCCGCNCAAGTCATCCCCTAATAACGTGACATCTGTCACTCGCGTCCGGCTAGCGGAAAGAAGCCGTTGCTCTGCTCATTTGTCCTGTTCTGTCCTTTTATGACCGAGGATGTTCATTCCCTCGAGTTAACCAGAACAGTTCTGCTCATCCTGTTCCCCCTTGGTTCCGCGGCTTCGCCGCCGTGTCTTCGCTCTGCTCGTCCCTCGCACTTTCTGTCTTCGCCAACTCTCAACGCTTCGCTCCGTCACTCTCGCTCCTTCGCTCAGCTCTCATACTCCGCCAACCATCACTCGCCTCGCCAGCACTCTCTCTCACATCAACCTGTCTACCTATGCTACCTCGCGTCTCAGCCTCTATCAGCTTCCACGACTAAATCCTCGGACCGCTCTCACTCACGTCACTCTGCTGACGTACACTTGCATGTCTCGATGCTTCTGCTTGCTTCTGCTGCCGCTGTTCTCATGACTGCATTCTTCTGACATGGTATCAGAGCTTCAGGCAACATCGCCTGGAGTCCCGTGACCGCGTCATCGCTCTGCCGTCATCCTTGCTTCACCACTCCGACTCGCGCTATCCTGCCGCCGCTACCGCCGTTCCGCGCCTCGCCGCTTCGCCAGCAGCTGACAACAGCAGCTCTGCCTGACGAGTTCTCCACGCTGAAGAAACGCCCCGTCGTCCCAAGAAGGCCCTGCGTCCATTTCCGCGCCCGTGGCTAACAACCGGTGACGTGTTGCCCACATCAGCCGCAAGTAACTCTCGAGCCGCCACCTTCCGTCAACTACCAAGAAGCTTCTCGCAGCCTGCCATCCGCTGCTCCTCATCGCATCCACCTCCGCCAGCATCACCTTCCCTTTCATCCCATCTCATCAACTTCATCTGCTCCTTCCTCGCTGTCATCCTCTGTCCGCCTGCGCCCATCATCTCGAGCCGCCTTCTCGCTCCGCCTCCTCGCCGCGTCAAGCAGCTGCAGCCAAAACTTCCGCCGTCAGGATATCGGACACCACCAGTCTTCCTGCTCCCATTTCCGAGCCAACTGGGGAACAAGCCGTCACTCTCCTGACATCAGCGGTCTAGTATCCCTGCCCGCTGCCTGACTCTCTCGCAACCAACCTCTTCCAGCTGACAGGATATCGGACACCACCAGTCTTCCTGCTCCCACTTCCGAGCCAACTGGGGAACAAGCCGTCACTCTCCTGAACGCAAGAAGAAGTGGTTGTGTCGCTCCAGCTGCCGCACCGCGTCCCACCTCGGCTCTCTCCGCTCACGTCACTCCCTGTCTCCCGTCTTCTCCAACATCATCAACCTTCGGTTTTCGTCTCCACTTGTCTCCGTCATCCCTCCTCCTCCTCCTTGCTCCAGTTTTTCCTCTGCTTCATCAGCCGCCCGTTCCCGCCTCATCTTTGCCTCCTCCGTCATCAGCATTATCCGCGCCGCTTTCTTATTCATCATCCGCATCAGCATCGCTTTATCGCGCATGTGGTTCCGCCCCTGCGCCCACTCATCAATCAATCGGTTCCTTCGCTTCTGCAAATCGCTTTCAGCTCGGCACAAGGATCTGCCCGGTCGCATCGCCTTTTCCGCGACGACCTGCGCCCACGCCAAAACTTCCTGCAGCGCACGTGGTTTCGCCCCTGCGCCCACTCATCCATCAATCATTTCCTCCGCTTCAGCATCAATTTCAGCCCGGCACAAGGATCCGCCCGGTCGCATCGCTCAAGTCGCAACGACCTGCGCCCACGCCGAACATTCTATCAGCGCACGCGGTTCACCCCTGCGCCCACTCCATCATCATCAGCCTCCAATTCATCATCAGCAATCATCAGCATCTGTAAACGGCACAAGGATCCGCCCGGTCGCATCGCCTTTTGCCGCGACGACCTGCGCCCACGCCGAAACTTCTTCAGCACACGCGGCCCGCCCCTGCGCCCACTCTGCCATCCATCGTTCCTCCGTCGTCATCCACTTCCGCTCTACTCGGCACAAGGATCCGCCCGGTTGCATTGCCTGTTCCGCGACGACCTGCGTCCACGCCGAAACCATCTGCCGCGCACATGGTTTCGCCCCTGCGCCCACTCCATCATCCATCGCTCCTTCATCAGCATCATCCTCTGCTCGGCACAAGGCCCCGCCCGATCACATCGCCTACTTCCCAGAAACCTGTCTCTTCCTCACCAGTTAACTCAGCTACTCCAGTCTGACTTCACTCAACATTGCTGACTACACAGAACCTTGCTCCACCGCCTACCTCTCACGAATCCTTCCTCATCATGACTGACTGGGAGACGTGTCTTGTCAAATTTCCACCAAGACAAGAGCGAACCATCTTCTTCAACTCTCTTGCTCGAAACTATGGACCACTCAACTTCGACATCTTCCTAGAAAACTTCCTCATCGCACTGCCCACTCTCCACTTCTACACGACCAGCAGGGCACGCACCAACATCTTCCAGTGGTCAAGAGACTTCCTCACCATGTATTCTCCTATCTACGTCCAAGGAGAATCCATCATTGCTGCCCTTCAACCTCCATCGAACAACTCAACCACACCAAGTCAGCAAATGGAACAGTCGATCAGAAGGTCTCTGTGCCGCATTGCAGACACAGAATTTCATCCACACATCAATGCTCATCCTGGCAATATACGACAGATGTGGATTGACCTTCTCAAGGCATGCCTCTGTCCACTGCCAGACCCAATCATACCACCTCCGCTGCTACCAAGTAGCCTCTATCTCAAAGGGTTTGCGCTCCATCGACACTGTTCAAGGACATGCTGCACTGACCAACCTCCGCACACACAAGTCCTCTCTCCTTGTCACCTTGACGAAGTCACGGAGGGTGTCAGAATCAAGCGACTCCGTCAAGGTGACTCCTCACTTCCCAGGAAGGAGAACAACCTCTAACCCGGGTACAGGTCAGATAACTTCTCCTCTGCTCCGAATCCCTCGGATACTCCGAGTTCTCAATAACGGTTCAGGTCCGAGACCGAACCATCTTGACCCAACGGCCCTCGGTCAGACTAACCATTGAGCCCAACATGTCAAGTCATCCCCTAATAACGTGACATCTGTCACTCGCGTCCGGCTAGCGGAAAGAAGCCGTTGCTCTGCTCATTTGTCCTGTTCTGTCCTTTTATGACCGAGGATGTTCATTCCCTCGAGTTAATCAGAACAGTTCTGCTCATCCTGTTCCCCCTTGGTTCCGCGGCTTCGCCGCCGTGTCTTCGCTCTGCTCGTCCCTCGCACTTTCTGTCTTCGCCAACTCTCAACGCTTCGCTCCGTCACTCTCGCTCCTTCGCTCAGCTCTCATACTCCGCCAACCATCACTCGCCTCGCCAGCACTCTCTCTCACATCAACCTGTCTACCTACGCTACCTCACGTCTCAGCCTCTATCAGCTTCCACGACTAACTCCTCGGACCGCTCTCGCTTACGTCACTCTGCTGACGTACACCTGCATGTCTCGATGCTTCTGCTTGCTTCTGCTGCCGCTGTTCTCATGACTGCATTCTTCTGAAAGCACAGCCCAAAGGGGATCAATGGGACGCAACTATCAAATCGTAACTGTCGTCCATTACGGAAAAGGACACGTGGGAGATTGTTGACAGGCCAAAAGATGCCAAGGTCAATGGATCAAAGTGGGTCTTTACGACCAAAGGAAGGTGTGATTGTAAAATACAAGGCGTGGCAAAAGGATACGCACAGCGTAAGGGCAAACACTACGATGAGACGTTCACTCCCATCGCCAAGTTCAAAAGCATCCGGGCAAGCCTTGCAATGGCAGTCGTGAAGGACATGGAGCTCCACCAAATGGACATAAAAACAGCTTTCCTCAATTGCATCATAGACAAGGAGATCTACATGGAGGTGCCAGAGGGGGTGGAGGCACCGGAGGTGAAGGTGTGCAAGCTGCGGAAGTTATTGTACGGGCTAAAACAATCACCCAGGTGCTGGTACCAACAGATNACACACACACACACACACACACACACACGCACACACACACACACACACACACACACACACACGCACACACACACACACACACACACACACACACACACACACACACACACACACACACACACACACACACACACACACACACACACACACACACACACACACACACACACACACACGGGGGCTGTGCTTGGAGGCACTGGGATACCAGAAATCTGGAAGCACATCTTTAGGCTTAACAACCTGCCAGAAGAATGTGCATTGACAGCACCTCTACATAGATCGGGGTATGGTTAATCGAGACCATTTCATACACTGGTGTTTTAGTGTATGCCTTGAGTGTGCTCTCTTTAAAGGGGGTACTTTACACCCATCCTTACACTCCATCCATAGTGTATGAGAGAAGTGTACTTTTGACTTATATTGCCAAAAACATCTCCTCTTAGGAAGGAGTCCAGTGCATGGGGATAGTGCATGTGGCAAGTGCACTTAAGCACCATACAAAAGTACAATAAGAGCGCACTAAGTGCGCTCATTTGTCTTATATGTCAAAGAACACTTTGCCTTTTGTCCTATATGGCAGAACATTTCTCTTGTTAAGAAGGAGTTTAGTGCGTGGGGTTAGTGCATGTGGCAAGTGAGCTCAGTTACCATACAAAAGTACACTAATAGTGCACTAACTAATAGTGCCTTTGTCTCATGTGCCCTAGCATACCTTCCATTTTGCCATATATGGCCAAAGCATTTTTTCTTCGAAAGGACTTCAATTCGTGGGACTAGTGCATGTGGCAATTGCGCTAAGTCTTCATACAAAAATAAATTAAGAGCACACTTATTATACTTCTTTGTCTTATTTGGCCCAGCACACCAGATTTTTTTCTTACATGTAGAAGTAATTCTCTTCTTAGAAAGGACTTACGTGTGTTTAAGCATGTTTGACATGAGAAATTCTTGACTTCTTTGGGGGGGTAGATATTTGTGACATGAGACACTCCCAGGTTAAACAAGTTCATATTAGGAAAGTTTCCACATCTCATATTTCAACACGTTGACATAAAAAAATGCGTGATTTGTTTCCTATTTTAGAGAACATCTCTGGTTTGTTACGGATCGTAAAATATAGATTCAATTGGGTTTGCTGGAAAACCATCTTCTCTTTTTTGTACGTATTTATGACATAAGACAATATTTTGTTTAATCAATATGAATGGAAAGTATTCTTATATCATATGGAAACAAACTGAAAGAAAATGTGGGTTCATCCCCTCTATTTTGGAAAATGAATCGTTACAAATATATCTCCATGTGTCTCATTAACATTGTGCTTACTATGTACATTCATAACCAATATTTCTGTATTAAGAATATTCATGAACTATAAAACAAATATATTTTACGCTAAAAGCAGTGTATTTGTAGCGGGAGGGCCAATTCAGCCCTCCCTCCTCGCTGAAGCGAGGGGTGGTTGTGCGCCATCCCTCGCGTCAGTGAGGGCTGGCTGACGGCGCGCACTTCGCTGGCCACCGGCCAGCTGGCTGCCGGCCGGCGGCCGGCCAAGTGACCGGCCGGCCACCAGCTGGCCAGCCGCCAGCCGCCGATTGCGGCCTCAGCCCGATCAGTGGCTAA
>SZWC01001706.1:76530-93241 GCA_023375785.1 Penium margaritaceum | reverse complement strand
CCGGGCTGTTGGCCTCTCTCGCCTCTCCCCGAAGGATGTCCTCATAGTGTCGCAGCTCCTCAAACACCTCAGCAAGGTCGGTGTTCTCGATGTCTGTCACGCGAAGGCGTCGCAGGATACCTCACCAAAACTCTCTGTAAGGCTCGCCGAGATGCAGCAGCACAGGGTCCAGCCACTCGAACACGGAGCAGGAAACTCCAAGCCCAAGGATGTGTCGGCGCAGGTCCATTGCCGCATCCCAATACTCAGCTGCCGGCACTCCTGGATTTGGGTACAGTCCGCAGAGCCGATCGCGCAACGAGATAACCAGTGCCATCCCTCGTTCCTCATGGCGAGTACCGAGATGCTGCCAGGCTTCATGTAGGCGTGGGGCACCACTTCGAGGATTAGAGGGGTCCTCCCCTTTGCCACCAAACTGGAAAAGGCGGATGGCATAGGATTGGTCGTCGGACAACGCCCGAACTAGCACATTAAAGGCGCGCAACAGAACGCGATCCTCTGTTGCGTCGGTGGACGGGGACAGGTACAACTCCTCTAGCCCATGTTCCGCCGCCCACGCAAGGAAGACATCCTTCAACGCAGGGAAGTCTCT
Source organism: Penium margaritaceum (assembly GCA_023375785.1). Lineage (NCBI taxonomy): Eukaryota > Viridiplantae > Streptophyta > Zygnematophyceae > Desmidiales > Peniaceae > Penium > Penium margaritaceum. The sequence continues at coordinate 92,649 of SZWC01001706.1, read as the reverse complement.
TGCTCCCAAGGCGGGCGGTGTTATATCCTTGTGGGACATGACTTTGGTGAGGTCTTCCCACATCACTGTGGTAGCGCCAACTCCTCCGTTGCCACCTGCGCCAGTGCGGGCACCAGTGCCGGCGCCGGCGCCGGATCCAAGCGGGTTTCCACCACTTGCCCCTGCACCGGGCCCTCCGGGCGCTGATCCTGCTTGACTCATCACTTCAGCAGGTCAAAAACGTCCTAGGTAGGTGGTATGAGCCCTAAGTTGCCTCCTGGCGGCCGAACAAAACTTTGGTAGCAATCCGCCGGGCCCGCTTTGAGCCCAGTTTTCTGTCACGAGCCCTGAGCTCATAGGAAACGCCTTGTCTTGCTCTGTGAAGGTCGTTCAGGCCGCCTAGGACCTGTAGTGTTCAACTGTGGGGCAAGGGACCCTGCCGTCACCTCTGGAGAGGGCGGACGACGCTTGGGCTCTCCCTTCCCTCCCCTCTCCCACGGATGTGAGCTCTCCCCTGCCTTCTGCCACACCTACTGTCTTCGTGCGGCCTAGGGGGGACGTTTTGACGCATCCACGGAGTGTGCGTGGCGTACTTTTGCGGCAGTCACGCGGATCTACTTCCGCGCTTCACGAGGCCGCCGCCCTTTTGGCTCGGAGCCACCACTATGTGTCGCTTTCAAGGCCCGAACGCAGCTCTGATACCATGACAAGACTGCTACGGTCCTAATGCAACTTGTTCCAAGTTATTTGGTCAAGTTTTGAGGGAGATAGGGTCGGGTTTGTAGGCAGCCATGGCTGTCGTGTCTGAAAAACCCTAAGTGTCGAGCCGAGACAGAGATCAGCTCGAGCAAGTGAGTCTCACTAGTCGAGACTCACCCGTCGGCAGGGCTTGCCGGCCACGCATCCTCGAGCGAGGGAAAATGAACCTCAAAGTCCACAAACTGCGGACTAGGCCGTACCACGTCAAACATACAGAAACCTGAACAGTGTCACTAACTAAACTAAGACTAAACTAGGTTTGTAATATTGCCCACACAGCACAACCACGGACACAAGTAGGTCTCGCAAGGCAAACGACTAGAGACTACTCCAGAGAGGATGGAGCTGGGGCAAGGCTGCCAGAGGGGGCGAGACGAGTGCACGCGAGCCGCCAGATGCATTGCGTTGGGGATACGGCTTGGCATGGGAGCTCAGTGTGCGTCGCCTCCACTCTCTTGGTCAGCATGCCCTACACACTCAGGTCCACACAGGAGAGAAAAGTATATACAGACGGATTAACAGAAGCGAGAGACAACCCTGGCGTGAAATCGCCAGCGTACCTCGCAAGCGACGATTTCTCGCCAGTCCTTGCTGCCACTAGTGATGGCATCAGCACCTGCGGCCTGCTGCGATCGCTATTGCATCTGCACCTAGGTCACGTTCTGCAACGCCTTGTCGAGGTCATCGCATCGATGGGTTGCTTATTGAGCAGCCAGGTACTGCAACTGACCATCACGGTCTAAGTCCGTGATGCTCTACGCAACATGGGCTAGCAGGTTGGCAAGCACAAACTTTAGCTCTGATGTCGTCAGAGCGTCGACAATAGCCTCAAGGGCCTCGCACTGTCCGTGCACCTTTACCCACTGCACGAGGGTATGGTTCACGTACATGCCTCCAAGGAGTCCCACCTTTCGAAGGAGGCTTTCGTCAGCGATGACGCTCAAGCGGGCGTTGACTTGTTCCATCGCAGCCACATCGTAGGAAGGGGGGTCCGCTCCCACTCCTTTGGATGGTGCTGCACCTCCACCATCGGTTGTAATCTTGAGTCAGCCCGCTGCCTCTGCAGCCAACTAAGCAAGCCTCCGGCGGTGGTCGTGAATTTCCTTCACGGTGACATCGTCTGGCTTGTTCTCCCGAGAACTTCTTACGTGGCTGCTCTCAGTGCAATCGCTGCTATCGGCAGCCTCGCTACTGTCGGCAGCTTCAGGTGATCCGGCGAGTGGCTTGCCCTTCTCGAGCGATCGGCTCAAGTTCTCTGCACGACGATGGAGATGATTACAATCCTCGTTGCCTTCGCCATCGTCGGTGTTGTGCTCTTTGTCGAGGTCCTCGCTGAGTGGTCCTCCTCTAGCGTATTCTCCATTGTGTGGGGGTTGCCCACGTGCACGCCGACGTGCTCGTCGAGTACTTTCTCAGTTTCCTTACGCTTCTCGCTGTCGCCAAGTGTAGCGAGGGTTGCCTTTGGCGGTACTGCTGCCTTTGGTTTGGCAACCGTGCTCACGGTGGTGGCTCCCAAAATTTGGATTCTGCTGAGGGTGTGTGGTAAGGCTGTCACCACCTTGTCCTTGTTGGTCTTGGACGGTCCGGCACTTACCATCTCGTTGCCCGTACAACTAGCATGTGAAGACCGTTGTGAGGATCGCCCCACAACTTCGAGGGGGAATTGCCTTCCGAAGTCTCTTTGCTCTCACGATTGGTGAGGCAATTATAGATTTAATTTCTACTTTCCTAGGCCACCACGGCCGGCACAAGGGCGTGGATTTTAAAACTAGTCTTCCGAAGCCGTGACCCACGGCAATTGGTAGCGACTAGAATCTAGGTTTAAAAAAATTAAAATACAAGGGAATGACAAGAAATGTGAGTGCCACTCACAAAATAAGGACAAAGAGTGGGAGAGGAATTCTAACAATTCCTAGTAACGCTTTCACTCCCTCTTCCAACTTCTTGACTTCTTGCCTTTTTGTCTTTCTTGGCCTCCTCTTCACGTTCCTTGAAACCTCTTGCGTTCCTTGGCAGCGTCTCCCTTGAGCCAGCGTCATTGGAGGAGCCGTAAAAAATCTTCAAGGTGTCACCCTCATTCTTTTTAGGGTGCTCTTAGGCCGTGAGTGTCCCTTATCTTGGGACAGGGTATTCTCCCAATTTTGGATGAAGGAGGAAGGAAGAAGTCTTGAACGGAGGGGAAATGTTGGTGGTTTGGGGATGGGCACTCCCCATCCCGTCTCACAAAGATTCCCCGAATCCACCGGGATGGAGGAGAGGCTGAAAGGAAGAAGTCCCAAAAATAAAGCTATTATCCAGCTTCCTAACGCACTTTACAGTGCTTCAAATGGTGAAGTGTAGATGCCATTCTCCCTTCTGGCATTTCTGTTGCTGCTTGCAGCTACCGACGGCACTTTATATACGATGTAGCCACCGTTCTCGTCGCACCCTTGGTCGTGGGGGTCATCTAGCTCTGAGAACCACTGTAACAGGCCGGTACTTGAGCTCCTGCTCTAAGGTTGTCGTCGGAGTTCGCAGAATGGTGTCCAGAGCTCGCTTGAGGGGTTTTCCCCTCCACGTCACTCTAGGGGCAATCGTCATCAACGAACCAAAGCAGGGAGACTTGAACATTTTGAGTCTCCAAAGGACCATTTCCGTTTTTGACCTTACCCCTGGTTTTGGGACCCAAACCAGAGGTTTTTTACTTCAAACCCGTGAGTTCGCACGAGTTTTCCATCCTGAAAACTTGTCATACCTAAACGACCTTGGGGCCGGTCATGAACACGTCCTTCCTCCACAGTATGGAGATCTTTCGCAAGGGTGTGAAGCTGACCGATTGGTTGAATCACATAGAGCACGTTCTACATGTCTACAAGGCTCTGCTCAGTCAGTGGGGCGACCTTGCCATGGCTTGAAGACAAACTCTTCAAGTATGTGGTCAAGGAGTGGGGTGCGCAACAGCCACACCTTGAGTGGCAGCCCATGCCATGGGAGACCTTTTGTGCCATCATGCGTAAGAAGTGTACCCAGCATGAGGAGTCACAGCGTGTCTTCCACAAGATCAAGGACTTTAAGCAGCTGGGTAGCTCGCTTGAGGCTTACTTGAGCGGATTTACCGCACTCGTGGAGAAAGCCGAAAGCTTCACCAAGGGTAATGGGACGCAGAGGTTCAAGTACCCAGAGTGTCTGTTGCTTGAGTACTTCCGTGAGGGACTTTCCAACGAGAAGTGTCAGAGAAAATGAATTCGACAATGTCCTCTCCAAAACCCCTCGGAAAATCCGATCTCTTGATGCAGGTTCAGATCTCCTCCGAACCTCCTCGGCAAACAGTTGGTCGGTCATGGCCGTTTCACCAGAGCCGAGTCGTCCCTAATAAAGCTATCACGTCGTTCCACGTACGGCTAGCGGAAAGAAGCCATTGGTGCCTGTCTTTGTCCTTTTCTGTTGTATATACAGAGGATGTTCATTCCCTCCATGAATTAACTAGAACAGTTCCCTTCATCCTGTTCGCCTTTGGTTCTGCGGCTTCGCCGCCGTGTCTTTGCCCTGCTCGCTCTTCACTCATTCTGTTCTCGCCATCCATTCTCAGCTTGCAATTCCTTGCCCCTCCACTCTCAATCCTTCGCTCAGCACTCATCAACCCACCACTCTCACTCGGTCCCAAATTTCTCTCACTGGAAACCTGTCTCCCTTGCACCTCTACTTGGCAGATCACTTCTCTTCAAGCTCCTGTGACTAACTCCTCGGGACATTCTACGCTTTCGTACTTCTAGACGAGCTTCCGCATGCCTCGTTGCTTTAGCCTGCTTCTGCCATTGCCATATCCTCTCGCTACATTATTCTGACACGGTATCAGAGCCTCGGGCAACATCACCTCGTGCCCTATGATCGAGTCATCGCTCCGCTGTCGCAATCGTTGCACTCTTCTCTCCAGCATTCATCTGCAGTCGTCGCCGCCGCTTTGTACCCCTCAACTTCACCAGCAGCTGATGTCAGCAGCACTGCTCCGATTACTCTTCACGCTCAAGCAACTTCTCATCATCCTGATCAAGCCCTACGCCCAATCCGCGCCCGTGCCCAACATTTGGTAACACATCATCAATAACAGCCATAAGCAGCTCTCGAGCCGCCGCCTGTTGACATCTTCCTCGAGGCTTCCTACAGGGTGCAATCTTGTCCTCTTGAGAACGCATTCTCCTACCCTCCTCCATCCGCCACAGGTGTCTTTGCCTGTCCCATCTGCTTTATCTGCTTCATCTGTTTCATCTGCATCAGCCTCATGTTCCTTGCTACCATCTTCCTGCGCTGCGCTCTCACACCGTCTTCATCTCAGTCTCCACCTTCAGTGGCACTCACTCTACGCATTCTCCTCCCACCTCCTCATTGCAGCAGAGCTCCATGCGCCGTCAGGACATCGGACACCACCAGTCTTCCTGCTCATGTTTCACACTAACTGGGGAACAAGACGTCACTCTCCTCACAACCACGAACATCTCTGCTAACCTCACACTTCTCCTGCTGCATCCGAATTCCCCTCACGGTCAGGACATCAGACACCACCTGTCTTCGTGCCCGTCAGTCTCGGGCCAATTGGGGAACAAGCCGTCACTCTCCTGACAACAGAAGTAGCTGGCTGCTTCATCCTCGTCTCCTGCCACTCGCCTCAAATTTCCTTCATCCTCATCCTATTGCCACTACTTCATCAGTCTCATCATTCGTCAGCATCCTCTGTCTCCTTTGGCTTGCTTCCGCATCAGCCTCATCAGCCTTATCAGTCACGTCTTTATCCTCCTCATTACTCCGCAGCGCACGTGGTTTCACCCCTGTGCCCACTCCGCCATCAGTCGTTCTCCGCTTCCTGCATCGTCCTCCGCTCAGCACAAGGTTCCGTACGGTCACATCGCCTAGTGCGCGACGACCTGCACCCACGCCAAAACTTCTGCAGCGCATGCGGCTCGCCCCTGCGCCCAACATCAGCAGTTTCCGCTTCCGTCATCAGCAAACTTCAGCATCTGCCACCAGCACAAGGACCTGCACGAGCTTGCTGCCTGCTTCACAGCAGCCTGCACCCACACCGGCAGTAGATTTCTCATGGCACGTCGGCTCCTGCCTTCCCCTTGCCGTATTTTACCCCTCTACGCATCAACGCACGTGGTTTTGCCCGTACGTCCACTCCATCAATATCCATCCGCTGCCTTCATCAGCTTTCATCATCCTCTCGGCACAAGGATCCGCTCGGTCAAATCGCCACTCTTACGACGACCTGCACCCACACCAAAACTTTTACAGTACACGCAATTCGTCCATGCGTCCAACTGACATCATCAATTTCTACTGCCATCATTATCTTCATCCGCGTCTTGCATCATCACAAGAACCAACTCCCCGCTTCGCAGCAACCTACACCCACAACGATAACTGATCCCTCGTGGCACGTCGGCTCTTGCCGTCCCCTTGCCGCATCCTATTTTGCTGACATCACAGCAAACGAGTCCTCGTCCCTGCACCCATCCCTGCATCAAGTGTTCCATTCTCCTCCATCAACTTCAACTCACTAGTCCAGCACAGGGATTCTCTCGGTTGCACTGCAACAACCTGCACCTACGCTGCACCTTCCATAAACTCCATCCATGCGCTCAAGCTTCAACATTCAAGCCTCTGTCATTCCATCATCATTCCTTCCTTTGCATCAGCATCCAGCTCCACCCTTGCCACTATCCTCACTGCCGACCCCTACCTTCTACTATCACCAGCAGGACAAAACCTGCCAGAGCACACTGATAGAGAAACATCAGCAACTGCCACACACTCTTAAGACTATCACCATGGCAGGACACGCCCTCGATTGGAAGCACATCCCAGAGCTCGATGAGTTTGGAGAAAATATCCACCACTGGTATGGTGGCATACAAGTCAAAACAAGACAGTCATTCCTCCACGGTATCAACTCTCCCTCTTTCTACAAGAAGTTTATGATTTTGGGTGTCCTCCAAGGGCATACACAACAACCCTTTGAGACATCAAGAGATGCCTTCGCTACACCACCTATCCTGTCTACCACAGAATCTTCAACGAACTGTCACCTGTCGTAGCCATGTGGCACACTCTTGTGGCAGTAGCGTGGAACCTAAATCTCTGCAACGAGATCATTGGATCCCTCCATCGAGTGGTTACTCTCCCTACTAGACAACGCCTCCTGGACACGGTTGCCCTATAGGCACTCAGGGCTTTGCACCTTGTCGGACTCAGGGGGACTGTAAGAGAAAATGACTCCGACAAGGTCCTCTCCAAAACCCCTCGGATAATCCGACCTCTTGATATAGGTTTAGATCTCCTCCAAAACTCTTTGGCAAACAGTTGGTCGGTCACGACCGTTTCACCAAAGACGAGTCGTCCCTAATAAAGCGATCACGTTGCTATGTGTACGGCTAGCGGAAAAAAGTTGTTGGTGACTGTCTTTGTCCTTTTCTATTGTGTATACAGAGGACGTTCATTTCCTCCATGAACTAACCAAAACAGTTCTCTTCATCCTGTTCACCTTTGCTTCTGCAAATTTGCTGCCTTGTCTTCGCTCTGCTCGCTCTTCGCTCATTTTGTTCTCGCCATCCACTCTCAGCTTGCAACTCCTTGTCCCGCCACTCTCAATCCTTCGCTCAGCACTCATCAACCCACCACTCTCGCTTGGTCCCAACTTTTTGTCACTGGATGCCTGCCTACCTCGCACCTCTGCTCCACGGATCACTTCTCTTCAAGCTCCTACGACTAACTCCTCGTAACATTTCACACTTTCTTGCTTCCAGACGAGTTTCTGCATGCCTCGTTGCTTCTGCCTGCTTCTGACATGACCAAATCCTCTCGCTACATCATTCTGACAAGAAGCTGAACGACAAGACCCCCACAACGGCAATCGGCTAGGCTTGGACAAGCTGGAGGGTGTTGCGTGAATACATGAGTGAAGTGTATTTGGCAAACCCAAGACACTACTCGGATGCACGACCAAGCGTGCATGCAAAGCAAGGTCGCGATATGCGCATGGACGCTGCGGGGACTGGAGGGGCAACTGGGCAGTGGAACGGGGCCAAGGGCAAGCATCCTGCAAACCCTCTAGTCAAGAAGACTGGCAGGCACAAGGCCCCAAACCACAAGCGTAGCCACAAAAGTAACGAGCTACAAGCGGCGCGTGAGCATCACAACACAACCTTCTATGACAGACTTTGCCACAACTGCATGCAGCCTGACCACTTTAGGGCTCAGTGCCCTGAGGCCGCTGGTGGTGGAAAGGTGGCCGCGGCATTAGTCGCAGCAGCACCTCATGGTGATGGTGCAGCAGGAGGCCGCGGACAAGGCCGTGGACAGGGCCGCGGTTACGGCAATGGACCGGGCCATGGAAACGGGCAGGGGCGTGGTGCGGGTTTTCCCCACCCCTGAGTAACGTTAATGGGGACCACTCAGGGGTAAAACTGGATCACGAGTGTGGGCTTATATTTTCAAATGAGGATGTTAAATAATTTGAATTTCTGACGAGTTCAAACTTCTCTATTGTTTTCTCCCCTCTTGTTGAACCTCATTCTACACTTGCTGACCGTCATTGCCCACTAAACCCTGCATCTTCGGGCGAGATGCGTGATCAAACATGCTTAGTGGTGACAACACCAACCACTATGCAAGAGTTGTGTGATGTAATACTTGAAGCAAACACCCTCAAAGCGGTGAGTTCAATCACGTTCGTCGTACCTTTGGTCAACAATTTCGACCCAGTCAGATTTAAGGACTGGAAGGTGCTAGCCAAATTTACATGTTCCCACAAGATGTAGACTCGAGTAGGTCATTATGGGAGTTGCGGTGCCAGCCGTACAGATTTTGTGATTATCAGAAACTCGGCTTGCCGTTGTCGAGCCTATTCACTCGGAAAATTGGAGGTAACATGATGATGCAGTTCAAAGGACACCTAGCTGTTGTTCCCGTGAACGTGCTTGCTGACACTAGAGGAGATGACTCCTTTGTTAGCCTTGGATGTACCTGACAGGTTGGCCTCAAGTACGAGCCATCAAATAGCGTACGGTACCCGTGATCGGTACTTGTAAAACAAAAAATTGTATTCAAGGGTATACACAGAGCGTCAGGTTGAAGGTACTCAACCTTCAACCTGGTGGTGTTAGGTGATCCCTGGCTCTGTGAAAATAAGGCTATAGTGTGTTTTGAATCCAAATGTTTGATCCTCCAAAAGGGACAGCGTAACTTATTGAACACTAATTCCAAGTACGAAATCATCTTTGACCCGGCTTAAGGTCCATGCCAGCTTGTCTATGATGCAAGTCAAGAGACGTATTCGACAAGGTTGTTGATACTTCATGGCTCAACTACAGAAAGTAGAGAATGACATGAAGGAAGACATGCCGCTTGAGATAAAATCTCTATTAGCGGAATTCTTGGATGTATTTCAAGACCCACCAGATGGGCTTCCACCAGAACGACACATGGGCTACATGATTCCACTGCAACCGGAGGCAACTCCTCCACATAGACCCATGTGCCGACTCATTCCGGCAGAAAGGCGGGATGCCGAACGCCAAATCAACGAGAACCTTGTAAAGGGATGGATCGAGCCAAGTAGCTCACCGTGCGCCGATCCTTTTTGTGAACAAGAAAGATGGTGGTTTATGCAAGTACGTGAACTACCAGGCAGTGAACAAGCTGACGGTGAAAAATTGATTCTCCTTACCGCGGATAGAGGACCTGTTTGACCAACTTCAAGGGGCCTAAGTCTTTTTGTCCTTGGATTTGTTTCAAGGGTACCATCAAATCCGCATTACAAAAGATGATGTTCCTAAAACCGTCTTTCAAACGCATATGGGACACTATCAGTTCCGGGTTTTACGTTTCGGGCTAACAAATGCCCTGGCAACTTTCCAAGGAGAAATGAACTGAATGTTTGCCAAGCAACTCGGCCAGTTTGTCTTGGTCTACCTGTACTACATCCTAGTTTTCTCCATATCTATGGAAAAGCATATAAAACATTCACGCAAGGTACTCATGATCGTTCGGGAGCAGTTCTTTCATAGAAAAGTGAACAAGTGTAAATTTGCACAAGATGAGCTCAAATACCTTGGACACATAGTCGGCAAGGACGGTATCCGTGTCGATCCAAGAAAGGTCCAAGCCAATGTTGGGCAGATTTTGTCTTTCCTCAGTCTTGCAAACTATTCCCGACGATTTAAGCAAGGGTATTTGACTCTGGTAGCGCCGCTAACCAGGGTCACACAAAAATACGTGCATTGGAATTAGACTTCTGACTGTGAGATTACCTTTCTCAAATTCAAAGAGCTTCTACCCACAGTACCCGTCTTAGCTCTTCCCGACCCATTGTAATCATGGGAGGTATGATGTGATACGTTGGTAGTAGGACTTGACGCAGTCCTCATGTAGAATAGTCACCTTGTTGCATATGAGAGCCAGAAGCTCATCCCTACCAAGACGCGGTATACAACTAGGGATCACGAGCTTCTTACGGTAGTACACACTTTCAAGATGTGGCGTTGCTACCTCAAGGACGTTGAAGGGGGTGTGACGGTCATGACCGACCACAATCCATTGGTGTTTTTCTAAGTGCGACCGAGCCTGTCAAGACGATAGGCGAGTTTGAGTGAATATTTGAGCCAATTCCTGTTCACATGGGAACTTCAGCCAGGATGCATCAACGTGCTCGATCCACTGATCCGACAGCTTGTGGAAACTAAAGCAACCACCAAGGTCGGTGGATGTTTAATGGCCATTGCGACAGCAACAATGTAAACACCAGAGCCCCCTGCACCTCTATGGCAACTACCTCGAGAGATTATCCACTGCAACAGTTTTGTCAACAGAATCTGGATGGGATACTATGTGGATTCTTGGTTTCAAGACTCTCGGAATCTAGACAAGTATGGATTGGTGGAGGCTGCAGGAATCTTTCGGCATGGAAAACAAGTTGTGCCAGAATCAGGAGACCTTTGAGCGAAGATTATCTACCAGTTCTACGACCCGCCGGTTGCAGGTCATGTGGGACCTTGAAAGACCGGACAGGCACTCTCAGACCACTGTTGGTGGCCAAGATGGAGTGTCGATATCCGTAAATATTGCATGACATGCGACTCATGTCTTCAAAATAAGGCTAGTAACAAAAAGCTTGCTGGACTCCTCCAACAGCTTCTCATTTCTGGGACTCCATAGGAGTGCGTCAGCATGGACTTTATTACCGGTCTTCCGGACACGGCCCGTGGCCACAATGCAATACTAGTGGTTGTAGATCTTTTTACAAAGATGACACACTTTATTCCTACAACCAATGATGTGAACACAGAGGAGACCGCTCATTTTTTCTTTGAGGGTGTCGTAAAGTACCATGGCTTACCGTTGGGCATTATCTCCAATCACGATAGAAAATTTGCTAGTAAGTCCCGGCAAAAGATGCACGAGTACTTTGGCAGTGAGTCACAAATGTCGACAGCGTTTCACCCTTAAGTTGACGGAAAAACAAAGTGCATAAACCGCACTCTGGAACAAATGCTTTGTATGTACGTGGACCCTGCCATGAATGACTGGGAAAAATTCGTGGCACTGGCAAAGTTTGTGGTGAATAACTTGGTAAACGAGTCTACAGAGTGCACACCGTTTGTATTGAACAGTGGTCGGCATCCAGTGGTGCCCTCTTCATTGGTGAAGAGTGGGAGTATAGGAGGACAGGTTCTTTCTGCTCAAGCAAGTGCCGAGCGCATAGACTCCTTGTTACAGGAGGCGAAGGGTCACCTTCAAGCTGCTTGGCAACGAAAAAAGGCATATGCCAATAAAAGTCGCCGTGAGGCCTTGTTTGACATCGGTGACAAAGTATTGTTTAGCACTAAGAATCTTCGGCTGAAGTTGCCAGGGGTGGAAAAACTTCTACGCAAGTGGATTTAGCCATTTCCCATCGTTGCACGCATCGGGTCAGGGGCATACCAATTGCTGCTTCCGCCGAGTATGAAGTTACATGACGTGTTTTATGTGAGCTTGCTGGCTCCATACACGGCAGAGGAAACCATTTAGCCACCGGTAGTCCTTGTTGCCGACGGCCAATACGAGGTTCTTTGTCTACTCTAGCAGCGAGAGCATACACGCTGGTCGTGGGTTGTTAGGGAATACCTCGTTCGTTGGGCCGGGTGTGGACCTGAACACAACTCATGGGAGCCCGAGTTTTGGTTGCCTAAAGGGGTGGTCAACAAGGATTGAATTGAGCTGACAATTCGCACAGATGGGCGCATGTCACGGGGCACCACCTAAACGCAGAAAAGTGAACGACATTCCCGCAGGGTGACGTTCATGGAATACGACCATAGGAGGTTAGGGACGCCCAACGTGGTTGTTGCATAGACGCACCAAGTTGGCTGAGCTGGCCAACAAGTTGCAGCTTAGGTCCAAGTGTCATGCACGTTTTCATGTTTAGCTGGTGACTGAAAATTTTCAAGTTGCTCTCACAACGTTGATGACTCACTATCTGACAATCTGGCTTGTTGTTCATGATCCGGGACGGTTTATAAAAAGTGGGGAGGAATGTAGCGGGAGGGCTGGTTCGGCCCCCCCTCCTCCCTGATGCGAGGGGTGGTTGCACACCATCCCTCGCGTCAGCGAGGGCTGGCCGACGGCCTGCACTTTGCTGGCCGCCGGCCAGCTGGCTGCCGGCCAGCTGGACGGCCGGCGGCTGGCCAAGTGACTGGCCAGCCACCAGGCGGCCAGCCGCCAGCAGCCGATCGCGGCCTCAGCCCGATCGGCCACGAGGGCCTCGAGGGCGAGGCCTGGTGGCCTCGTGCCCTTGCCCCTCCCTCGCTTTCCTCGTAAGCGAGCGAGCGAGGAAGAGGGATAGGGGGAGCGAGGATGAGAGGGAGAAGCGAGAGACAACCGTGGGACAAAATCGCCAGCGTGCCTTGCACACGACGATTTCACGCCAGAACGACCAAGCATAAACTCAAAGTCCGTTTATAACAAAATTCGAGTTCTGAAGATGGAAAACTCGTACAAACTCACGAGTCCGAAGAAAAAAACCCCTAGTTTGGATCCTTAAACTGGGGGTAAGGTCAAAAACGAAAATGGGCCTTTGGAGACTCGAAATATGCGAGTCTCCCTACTGTGGGTCGTTAATGATGAGTACCCCCAGAGTGACGCGGAGGGAAAAACCCCTCGAGAAAGCTCTGGACGCCATTTTACGAACTCTGACAACGACTTTAGAGCAGGAGCTGAAGTACCGGCCCGTTACAAGATTTGTTTACCTTAAATGTTGTTTCTTCTGTTCCTTTAAGCAGTTATTCCTGGTTTATCTTAATGACATGATAATGTACGCATAAGATTCCATGCAGTATGTATTTATTAAAGGCCATTCCTGTGCTACCAATCTCCTTTGTTGCTAATGAGATCTAGATCTTCAGCTTGTACAACACTATGTGGAATCGTTGTTCGACCAGCTGCGACCAGCTGTCCGCGTCATTCTTGACGACCGACTACTTTCCGGCAAACATCTATTTGCATTACGTCAGGTTTGTCCTGGCCTGGTTTCGCCCATCTGTTTCGTCGCGGCAGTCCTCGCAAGCTGGTCTAGAGGGACCCCCCAGTGTATGGGGGTAGTGTATGTGATGAGTGCACACACACACTGAGTGTGCGACCGATACATTCGTAAATAAAGATTCCGCTAGGGTGAATGCCTCCATTTTAACAGCAAACTATAGGCATTTGCGATGTAGGATCACAAACAGGAATGAGTAGTCTACGATGACGCAATGTTTGTAACTCCACCTGCTTTGTTTTAAGGGCACTGTTCTGTCACCTTCCTTACATGGATTTTTGTATCGTTATGTGGAGAACCTTAGCAGTCGCTACGTCCAAAACAATCTCATTTCAACAAATGACCGGTCAACAGGATAACCAAGTGCAATTAGTGATACAGTTTTTTATTTAAGTAGTATCGATCCGTTCCAGTTCCCAACTAATTTTAAATGCGGAAAGTTTTTCTTGTTTTGATAGAGAACTCTACCTGTACCAAAATCGATAAGTTCTTGGTCCACACCGCCGAAAATGTTCTATAAATAGCCAGGATTTGGAAGTGGGTTTGCATGTTCAAATTTTTTTTCCCTACTAAACTTGCCAATGATTTACAAGTGAAGGACACACAATGATTAGCCGAATGGAACCTGTTCCTTTTTCTTTTGCTCAGCATCTCTCTACGAGGTTTTCGGTTCCAATATGAGTCTTTACCACAAATTGTTATTGATACTCGAGACTATAATGACCATAGTCTTGTTTCAACAACGAACATCTCAAACCACTTCGAATGTCATTTATGACCAATCACCCTCCGATTATACACTCATTTTTCATTGTACATTGTATATCATACTGAAAGGTAACTTCGAGGAAATACATCATACCCCACATTCACCAGATGGCAACTTCCAGGACATACACATACCCCACAAACACAGAAAGGCACCTTCCAAGAAACCACATTACTTGACCAGTACCCCCATACACTGACCACATACAACCCCCCCCCCCCATGCACTTGCATATCTGAATCACAGCATATTACACTAGTGTACATTTAACACCCATCTCTTCATACACTCCCCCTATGCACTCACCACATAAAACCCCCCATCCCCTTCACTTCCCTTTCTCCTCTTCTACAATCACTTATATATCTAAATCACGGCATTATGCACTAGTGTAAATTTAGCACCCATCTCCACATACACTCCCCCCATACACTCACCACATACAACCCCCCCCTCCCACATTCACTTGCACATCTGAATCACAGCATTATACACTAGCGTACATTTAGCACCCATCACTCCATACACTCCCCCTATACACTCACCATATAGACCCCTCCTCCCAAGCCCCCCACATTCACTTGCATATGTGAATTACAACATTATACACTAGTACACATTTAGTACCCATCTCCACATACACTCTCTCCATACACTCATCACATACAACCCCCGCCCTCCCTCCACATTCACCTTCACATCTGAATCACAACATTATACACTAGTGTACATTTAGCACCCATCATCGCATACACTCCCCTCATACACTCACCATATAGAACCTCCCCTCCCACTCCCCACATTCACTTGCACATGTGAATCACAGTTTACATTTAGCACACATCTCCCCATACACTCCCTAAATACACTAGTGTATAATGTTGTGATTCACATGTGCAAGTGAATGAGGGAAGCGGGGGAGGGGGGGTTCTATATGGTGAGTGTATGCAGGGAGTCTATGGGGTGATGGGTGCTAAATGTACACTAGTGTTTAATATTGTGATTCAGATTTACATGTGAATGTGGGGGCAGGGGGGGTTGTATGTGGTGTGTATGAGGGGAGTGTATGTGAAGATGGGTGCTAAATATATACTAGTTTGTAATGCTATGACTCAGAACTACAATTGAATGTGGGAGGGGGGAGGAAGTGAAGGGGAGGGGGTGTATGTGGTGAGTATATAAGAGCTTCCAGGACATACACATACTCCACGTACCTTAAAAGGCACCTTCCAAGAAATGTCATTACTTCACCAACACCCCCCATACACTCACCACATACAACCCTCCCCCCCAAATTCACTTGCACATATGAATCACAGCATTCTACACTAGTGTACATTTAGCACCCATCTCCACATACACTCCTCCCATACACTCACCACATACAACTCCCTCCATCCCCCCACATTCACTTGCACATCTAAATCACAGAATTATACACTAGTGTATATTTAGCACCTATCACCCCATACAGTCCCCTCATACACTCACCATATATAGCCCCCCTCTCAGCCCTCCCCATTCACTTGCACATGTGAATCACAGCATTATACACTAGTGTATACCTGGTACCCATCTCCACATAAACGTCCCCCATACACTCACCGCAAACAACCCTACCTCCTCCCCTACATTCAGTTACACATCTGAATCACAGAATTATACACTAGTGTATATTTAGCACCCATCTCTCCATACACTCTCCTCATACACTCACCATATACATTCCCCCCCCCCCCTCCCGTCCGCCCCTCCACCCTCCCTCCAAATTCACTTGCACATCTGAATCACACAACTATACACTAAAGTACATTTAGCACCCATCTACCCGTACACTCCCCCCATACACTCACCACATACAACATCCCCGCCCCATTCATTCCCCTCCCCCCTCCCACATTCACTTGCACATCTGAAACACACCATACACCAGTGCACATTTAGCACCCATCTCCACATGCACTCCCTCAATACACTCACCAATTACAACTCCTCTCTCCCCCCACATTTACTTGCACATCTGAATCACACCATTATACACTAGTGTACATTTAGCACCCATCAC
>SZWC01001706.1:41476-61705 GCA_023375785.1 Penium margaritaceum | reverse complement strand
AAAAAACCCCAACCGCACCTTGCGCACGCCACCCCAAACGTGCTTTGGCGATGACTTAGGCTAGAGCCCGTCATACTCCTTAGAAGGAGCCGGTGTAGGCACCATTTCAGGTAGTGTGGGACTTGAACCCACTAACCAACCTCCGCCGCCAACCTCGCAAGGGTTGGCGAACTGCCGATAGACTGGGTCCCGACTAGCGACAGTGGGCGAGATAGCGCGCTCAGGGACCCGCCGGGAAGGGCTGACAGAAGAAGAGGGAATGTCGGTCTGGACGGGTGCGAATCCGCCACTGTCGGCTGCCTTTTTGGGTTACATAGTAACCTTATTGCATTCACTTTCTTTGTGGAAATCTCGATTTTTCCATTGGTTCGTGCCGAANGAACACCGTTGTGTGTTGTTCCCGGGTCAGAAACGGAAACTGGTCATGTACATCATGAAATAAAGGTGTAAAGAGCTTGGTAAAAATACGAAAATGAAGGATTTGAGTATCACAATTTATGAAGCGTAGTTGTATTGACAGGGAATGGAGGTTGGCTTATTCTTGAACATATTGTGACGTATAAGTAGTGTGGAATGCATTGTTGTATGTATGTTTGCACTTTTTCAGCACATTGTAAATATTTTTATTTGTTTCTCTCCTCTTTTACAATGCATGTGTTACAAATTTTGGCAGAATTTTCACTACACCTGGATCACTTTAGGTACTCTTCTAGTTGCTTATGTGTATACATTCATGTGGACATTTTCGCTAAAATGAACGGACATTTGTGTCATCCATTTCGTGGGTCAACCTCGAAAAAGAGCTGGGAGAAAGCGTAGTGAATGTGGTCTATTCAATTGTTATCTGTGCATCTCTAATGAGTGTTATTTCCTGAAAAATTTGGGCAGCATTTTCCCTACATCCGGATCACTTTCACTACCTCTCTACCTAGCTATGTCTATACCTTTCCACCCTCCATAACCACTACCCTTGTGCATGTAATCTCGTAGTAATTTTGAAGTAATCCATACCTCACTTCTTTGCAACTTGTGTAACTATAATGCAAGTTATGTGTTAGAAATTTTGGCAGCATTTTCCCTACAGGTGGNCGGCACATCATGCCTACGCTCTGGCATACGTGAACGGCCAACGGTGAGGAACAACGCTACGTGAGATGCGGTGCCTACACAACCTAGAACGAGACCACGACGTACATTGGTCCTTCACAGGTTCCTCCAGTCACCCGGCGGACTTTCCCGTTAAGGGTGGTGGATTTCCCATAGTACCCCAATGCCACGCGCTATCAAACCCTGCTGCACATTCTATTCAAAAACACCGTGATGATGCCAGGCATAACGCACCTGAAGGTCACGCTTGGACTTTGTTGTTCAAAGTAATCATCGTGGGAAACATGTCATCCACTAGAATTTTGGACCATGTCATAATTCGTGTGGGATGCGAGGTTGCTATGTTGAGCATGTCATATGTCGTCAGAATGTCGTCACCGCAATGTGTGGCATGCATACGTGCGGGAATGTCCACAAGAACGACACCTATTCGCGTCTAAACAAATCTGACACGACGACATACGGCACATCATGCCTACGCACTGGCATACGTGAACGGCCAACGGTGAGGAACAACGCTACGTGAGATGCGGTGCCTACACAACCTAGAACGAGACCACGACGTACATTGGTCCTTCACAGGTTCCTCCAGTCACCCGGCGGACTTTCCCGTTAAGGGTGGTGGATTTCCCATAGTACCCAAATGCCACGCGCTATCAAACCCTGCTGCACATTCTACTCACAAACACTGTGATGATGCCAGGCATAACGCACCTGAAGGCCACGCTTGGACGTTGTTGTTCAAAGTAATCATCGTGGGAAACATGTCACCCACTAAAATCTTGCACCATGTCATATTTCGTCTGGGATGCGAGGTCGGTATGTTGAGCATGTCATATGTCGTCAGAATGCCGTTGCATGTATTCTTTGAAAAGTTTGTAAGAATGTGTCGCATGTAGTTCGAAGAGCGAAGTTTTGACATGTATTCATCAATGTGTCAGTTCAGCCATGCTGCCTCGACAAGTTGGATGAGGATTTGTCGGGCGACAACAGATAATCAGCGGCACTGTCAGTCCTCGGTGCAGGTGGGCTGCCTGGATCATGTGATGTGCCAATCTGCAATTCAGATGAAAAACGTATATTGGTTGGCAGTGACAACAAGTATGCCATGACAGAGTTGTACGAACTTGCTCAAAAAATTGGAGGTACACAGCGTACCGTGCCTGACTGGCCTGGGCTGTCGCCATAACCAGGTGGGCTTGTGAGGTATGCCCGTGGGGGTGTTGACAAACGACGCTGCAGGGCCTGACACAACCAGTTTTACGGTCTGCTCGTTTGGATCGATTGCAATTGACATAGTCATTATCATGGACACACCTTGTCTGCACGTAGTGGTGGATGGACCTCCAAAAGGTCATATGTCTGTTACGCAGACATATGACCTTGTTTATGGCAAATGGTTGACAAGAGTATACGTTAGAGCCAAAACAGTCCGACGGCCTCACAAAATACAAGTGCCTGGGTAACAGACTCATTACCCGTTACGGGTGAGCATCACTAGTCGATCCTCACCCAGCGACTGGCGAGCGAGGCTTGCCGGAAAACTGCAAGGTGCGAGGGTGAAGGCCTTGCACGCCCCTCAAACATGGGTTTCTGAACTCGGAGATACCCAGGGGCACATCATCACACTCAGACATTAGCAAACCTACAGTTTTCCTAGACAGTCTCAGACTCTATTCTAGGTCTCTGAAGCAAGTGAAGGCATCACTGCCAGAACAAATCCCTATGTGAGCCCAGTTATGAGAAGAGAGAATAAAGGCTACGCTGCCAAGATGGAGACGAGCACAAAAGGGCATGAATCCCGGGACAAAAAGTGATACGCTGGCATGCCTTCTGCTCACGATGCGTCGCCTCCACTCCCTGGACCAGTGTGTCCTACGCACTCACGACCACCAATGAGAAACATACAAAAGGGAATTAACACATCCCCTTGGACGGGAGTGCGGCAGGCTTGCAGCCTATGTGGTGCAGTTAGAATAGAAGGCACATCCAGTCACTGATCCAAGTATGTGCCATTAGTGGGGAGGCACCGTTGGTCGACATGGATGACGTTTGCATTAGCAGCTTTGCACACGAAGTGATATTCGGCGTTGATGTGCTTTGTGCGTGGATGCAACACCCCATCATTAGCAACAATATGACGTGCAGCAGAGTTATCCCTATGAAGTGGTACAGCAAGCACGTCCAGTCCCAATACTTGCAACAAGTGTGCAAGCCGAATTCCTCAACACGCCACTTCACTCAATTCCATGTAATCTACTTCAGCAATACTGCGTGCCACAGATGACTGCTTTGCACAGCGCCACGACACGGCTGTACCCCACACACAAAATGCATAACTACCACGACTGCGAGCTTCACGATTGCGAGCATAGTCACTGTCACAATTGTTGTATTTTTGCGGTAGCATGCCCGAGGCAATGCGAGGAGGCGTAGACAAGCCACTGGAGGGGGGGAAATCCTCGCATTTTACTAAAGCTGCCTGAAGAGTGCTCCAAATCCAGATTGGATTGAAGCTCCTGAAAGTTGACAAGTTTCTGAATCCGGAAGTTTCTGGAAGTTGTTTCACCAGAATCGGACAGATAACGTGGAAGATAAATGCTTCCAAAGTTGGGGTGTGTGCGACGGCTCTGGGAGTCGGTCGCGGTTCGATTGCCGGTGAAAAATCTTCCAGAACAAGTAACAAATGTACATCTGGTGTTTTAGCCCCAGAAGACAGCCGAGGCGTCTGGTGGATAAGATTGACCGGAACCAGTAGTGCAGGTTGTTACTCCGGGACAGTCAAAATTTGGACTGCAGGTCCGCGGACACATTTCAAAACACATCAATCCCCATCACCAAACTCGATGATTAAGTCATGGAGACGCAACCCAAAAGCATAGGGGACACTGCCATGGCATGTAGGGATATCTGCACCTCCGACAAAGTGTTTTGATGGGTACTTGATGTGCGAGGGCGCTTCGGCAGGCGGGCACCACACGTGCCGCTAAGTTAGCTGCTGGATTGTTGTGCCGCGCTTTGGCAGACGTAGCGAGAACTACGGTTACCTAAACCACACACGGTTTGGTGCATTGGGAAGCATGAGACTAGCCCAATAACTCGTCAGATCATGTCCATGTCCAAAAACTAATGCAAAATTGCGTTATCTCCTTTGCCAAAGTAACTGTCTTAAAACTCTGTCCAACTCCAAGGAACATAGTGTGAGGTGACCCAAAAGCTCATGCTTAGACTCAAAACTCGCACAAAACAGAAATCCGTGAACACAAGTGAAGACCCTTCAGACCACGTTGGAACTGCACCCCAGTTTCTGACAAAGGGTTATGAGCCCACGGTCCTGACCAGTCTTCACATCGCTCACGACTTTCACGGTGGACGGGATTGTCATTGCGGATGACATCACCGTCAAACTCTGAGGTCCTGGAGTTGAACACAATGCAAATAGCGCAGAAGGAGATGCAATCCATCCAGAAATATGCAGGTGGCCTAGGATTTGGACCATGGAGGTGGCACTTCGAGCTACACCTCACGCATAAGGGGTGGCTAGAGGTCATGAACGGATTTCCTCGACGAAGCGACAGTGATAGAAGCACAGAAGGAGGCCTTTGCAAAGAAGAACATGGAGACGCTCATGCTGCTGGTGTCCAGGACGGCTGAGTTACAGTGGAGCTACTTCCAAGGCTGCAAGTTGGCAGCCGAGGCTTGGCAAAAACCCTGTGCCATCCATCAATCTAAGTCGCTGGCAAATAAAATCTTCACAATGAAGTGACTTCTCATGGTGAGAATCGAGGAGGGAGATGATGTCATCTCAATCAATCAACAGATCGAGTCATTTGCCTCACAATGTAACGACGTGGGGTGGAAGATCAACACGCAGATGATAACCCTCCTCATGGCCCTTCCTGACAGTTGGAGTCCTCTCATCACTGTCTTGGGAGGATGGGCAGAGGAAAAGCTCACCTATGGCGGGGTCGCAGATTACATCCGCAACGAGGCACAGCAACGGGGCTGCGGGAAGTCCTCGTCTTCCTCATTAGCCCTCTTTACCAAAACGCGTGGTGGCAGAAGCAGGGACAAGGGAGGTTGCGGACATGGCGGTAGTAAGAAGGGCACCAAGAAGGGTGCGTGATGTAAATGCGGCAAGGAGGGCCTCTGGGCCTGTGAGTACACTGAGGAGGCAAAGGCCAACGGCAAATATTCCAAAGGACAGAAGGAACTTCGTAACAACAGTCAAAACCACTACCTCAAGAAGGCTAACTGGCGATGCCNCGCGTGGTGGCAGAAGCAGGGACAAGGGAGGTTGCGGACATGGCGGTAGTAAGAAGGGCACCAAGAAGGGTGCGTGATGTAAATGCGGCAAGGAGGGCCTCTGGGCCTGTGAGTACACTGAGGAGGCAAAGGCCAACGGCAAATATTCCAAAGGACAGAAGGAACTTCGTAACAACAGTCAAAACCACTACCTCAAGAAGGCTAACTGGCGATGTCTTGACTCCGGAGCGGAGGAGTACACACAGGTCAAGAAGCTCAGGTTCATTACTTACACCAATTCCAGCAAGACCATGGTGGTCGCGAACGACAAGGTCGAGCCGGCGGTTGGCAAGGAGACATGGATGTGGAGGTGGTGGTTGGTGGGAAACAGGTGCAGCACGTCATTAAGGGCGTGCAGCACGTACCTGGCTTGGCTGACATTCTAAGTGCCATCTGCTTGACGGACAAGGGCTACAAGGTGCTATTCAGGAGAAAGGGGGCGGTCGTGCGGAAGGCCGGTGGCAGCAAGCCCGTGCTGGAGGCTAAGCGCGAGGGAGGCCTCTACATCCTGGAGACCATCCCCGTGGCGACAGATTCAGCAGACTTGTA
The DNA here is from genome assembly GCA_023375785.1 of Penium margaritaceum. Classification (NCBI taxonomy): domain Eukaryota; kingdom Viridiplantae; phylum Streptophyta; class Zygnematophyceae; order Desmidiales; family Peniaceae; genus Penium; species Penium margaritaceum. The sequence goes on along the minus strand of SZWC01001706.1, from coordinate 55,744 downwards.
GGAACACACGGTCAACCTGGCCAAAGGAGGGGGAGCTGATCTGGAGCTCTGGCACTAAAGACTAGGACATTCCTCACCTACAGTCTTGAAGGAGATGACAAAGCGCAAGCTTGTACGCGACAGTGAAGAAGTGGCGAGAGATGCAGCAACTCACAAAAAGTGTGAGCCTTGCATTTTGGGCGAGGCATGACGCAAACCGTTCAACGAGAACGTGAATCGCGTCTCAGACCTGCTAGTGGTTGTGCACACTGACGTGTGCGGACCATTAACGACGGCGTCAAGGAGCAACACGCGTTACTTCGTCACCTTCATAGATGACTATAGCAGAAAACTCTATGTGTACTTCATGAATTGGAAAGGTGAGGTCCTGGACCGGCTGAAGGAGTATGTCGTCGCGGTGGAGAGGCAGACCGACCGGAAGGTCAGAGTGCTATGTAAGGTCAACGACTGAGAGCACGTGAGCTGTAGCGGGTGGATGAAGTAGCAGGGCATAAAATGGGAACAAAAAATACCATATTCGTCTTCATCAAATGGCATGGCAGATCGGGCAAACCAGACACTGCTGAACATGGTACGGACCATGTTGGTGGATGCAAAATTGTCGCGAAGCTTCTAGGTGGAAGTTGTGCGGACGACGAGCTACACCATCAACCTCACTCTAACAGTGGTGTTGAAGGGAAAGAGCAGCTGGAAGACGTCGCAGGAGGTTTGGAGTAGGAGCAATCCAAGTGTGGCACACCTGAAAGTGTTCAGGTACAAGGCGCACGCGATGCTGCAGGCTGTGCAGCGACACACTAGCAAACTAGAGCCGTGGGCAAAGTCATTTTTCTTCTTTGGCTATGAGAGTGCACATAAGGCATACCGGCTCTACGAAATTCTCAAGGAGGAGGTAATCCGCAGCCGAGACATCGATTTTGACGAGAAGCAAAGCTACGTCAGTGTGGACGTGCTAGACTCCCCAAAGAGAAAGGAGTGGTTCCAGCTCCTTAACTACCAGAAGGAGCTGGCGGATGCTGAAGTTGAGAATGTGGCATCAGAGCGCGACGGTGCACTAGTGGTGGCAGCTGATACGGAGGACTCCAATGAAGGTCAAGCTGATGAGGAGATCCACCGGAAGGTTCTGGCAAATGAGGCACAAAGGGTACCAAGGCGCGCACTCCCACTAATGCATCAGGCATTGGTGGAAAATCCATTGGACGTGCCGCTAGTCAGGGCGATGTTTTGTCAGAGCAGGAAAGATCCTCGTGGAGCCATCCGATCGATGATTCACTGGAGCATGCAGAGTCGAAAGGACTGCAGCAGAGTGATGGTGCGCCACCAAAATTGCCGTGCTGCAGCAGGAGGCAGCGGAAAGTGGAGAAGCACTTTGAGGCAACCACAGGTCAATGGATCGGCATGACGTGCTGCATGCTGGTTGCATCAACGGAGCCGACAACGATTCAAGAGGCACTTGCGCAGCCCGAAGGGGATCAATGGGACATAGCCATCAAATCATAACTGCCGTCCATCACGGAAAATGGCACGTGGGAGATCGTTGAGAGGCCAAAAGATGCCAAGGTCAATGGTTCAAAGTGGGTCTTTAAGACCAAGTTCACAAAGGAATGTGTGATTAAAAAATAAAATACATGAAAAAGGGATACACACAGTGTAAGGGCGAGCACTACGATGAGACGGTCACTCCCGTCGCCAAGTTCACAAGCATCCGGGCGTTTCTTGGGATGGCAATCGCGAAACATGGAGCTCCACCACATGGACATAAAAACAGCTTTCCTCAATGGAATCATAGACAAGGAGATCACTTGATGGAGGTGCCAGAGGGGGTGGAGGCCAAGGTGTGCAAGCTACGGAAGTATTTGTATGGGCTAAAATAATCACCCAGATGCTGGTACCAACAGATGGACAGCTTCATGGCACAACTCGGCTTCAAGCTTTGTGAGTCGAATCAGAGCGTGTACGTGCGACGCGACAAGCAGCTCCATCAAATCATCGCACTCTATGTGGACGACCTGATTTTGTGCTCGACGAATCTGTCGAGCCTTCAACGGGTGAAAGAGAAGCTGAGCAGCAGATTCCAGATGACGGACATGGGGGAGCTGGAGTACTACCTCGGGGTGAGCATCACATGGAACCGTAGGGCGCGCACGCTTGAGCTGGGGCAGGCCAAATACGTGGCGGAGGTGATGAAGCCGTACAGCATGGAGGACTGCAAACTAGTTGGCAGTCCGGTCTCCAAGACCTGTGAACTGAGTGCTGCAATGGTGCCGCAAACAAAAGAAGAGCGGAAGGATATGGCAGGGGTGCGCTACCAATATGAGGTGGACAGCCTCATGTACACCATGGTGGCAACTCGACCAGTCTTGGCCTACGTGGTTGGCCAATTGAGCAGGTATGTGGCCAATCCAGGGCCAGTGCACTGGAAGGCAGTCAAGTGCATCCTCCCCAACCTGCAGGTGACTCGACACGCATACCTGAGGGTTTACGGCAAATGGCGGTCAGACCTGTAGGCTACGCTGGTGATGTGAACGAGCGGAATTCCACATCTAGCTTTGTGTTCTTCCTCACTGGTGCAGCGGTCTCATGCAGCAGAAAGCAAGACTACGTCACCACCTCCATACTAGAGTGGGAGTACATCGTTTTGGCCGAAGCGGTTAAGGAGGCGGTGTGGCTTCACAGGTTGCTGGGGGAGCTCGCCATAGCTCAGCAAGGGCCAATGGTAGTGTAAGAGGACAACACCGGCGCTATCTCTCTATCCAACAACCCAACGCAGCACAAGAGGACGAAACACATTGACGTGCATTACCATTATGCAGGGGACATGGTGGAGAAGGGATAGGTGGTTCTGTAGCACTGAAGAACGCGCCACATGCTTGCGGATTGCTTGACCAAAGCACAACCAGTGGTTTGGCACGTGATGAGCGTGGCCGGACTTGGGATCACCAGCTGTGAAGGGCTGGAGGACGCAGCAGAAGATGAGTGAGAGCAAGTAGAAACAGCGGGCATGGAAGGTGCAAGGTGGAGAATGTTGTGATTTTGTCCCTACGCATGCCCGAGGCGACGCCGGGAGGCATCGACAAGCTGTTGGAGGGGGGGAGGAATCCTCGCATTTTTCTCTAGCTACCTGAAGAGTGCTCCAACTTCAGATTGGATTGAAGTTCCTGAAAGTTGACGAGTTTTTTAATCCAGTGGAAGTTTCACCAGAATCAAACAAGTAACAAAGGAGACATGGGCTTCCAAGGTTGGGGTGTGTGCGGCGGCTCTAAGAGTCGGCCGCGGTTCGACTGCCAGTGAAAAATACACCAGAACAAGTAACAAATGTACATTCGGTGTTTTAGCCCTAGAAGACTGCCGAGGCATCTAGTGGATAAGATTGACCGGAACTAGTAGTACAGGTTGTTACTCGGGGACAGTCACAAATTCTGACTGCAGTTCCGCGGACAGATTTCAAACCACATCAATTTCCACAACCAAACTCGATGATTGCCTCATCGAAATGCAGCCCAAAAGCACAGGGGGCACCGCCACGATGCGTAGGGACATCTGCACCTCCAGAAAGGCATTGTGATGGGTCCTTGATGTGCGAGGGCACTTCGGCGGACAGGCACCACACGCGCCGCTAAGTGAGCGGCTGGATTGGTGTGCCACGCTTCGACAGACGTAGAGTTAGCTACGGTTAACCGAATCACACGTGGTTTGGTGCGCTGGGAAGCTTGAGACTAGTCCTATATCTTGTCAGTTCATGTCCATGTCCAAAAACTAATGCAAGATTGCGTTATTCCCTCTGCAAAAGTTACTTTTGTGCAACTCTGTCCAGCTCCCAGAAACATAGCGTGAGGCGACCAGAAAGCTCACGATTAGACTCAGAACTCACACAAAACAGAAAGCCGTGAACACAAGTGAAGGCCCATCAGGCCACATTGGAACTGCATCCCAGTTTCTGACAACAATAGCTATCAAGTATCGGATCCAGAGTCAAATAAAACACCAGTCCAACATCAGCCGTGTCCAACACATCATGCAGCAGCTTAATCAATGCCTTATGATGTGTACTGCATGGTTGCTGAATCAACTGGACAAGCACGTTGACTGTGCAACAGCTATCCGGTCGATTTGTGGAGGCCAGGTATGAAAGGCTGCCCGTGATCTGTCGGTACAGAGTGGGATCTGTGACAGGTCCATAGTCTGTGGTCCGTGTGTCGAGCAGGTGTGCGTAGATGTCTGGGCTCATGGGTGACTGCTGTGGGGTAGATGCTGCACTAATTGTTGGAACCGTGTGGTGAGATGCGTGATGAATCGACCCTGGTGTAGAGTAAGTGTTCGTGCTGATCCATCTCTGACAATGGTCATGCCGAGAAACTTCTGTGCTTCACCCAAATCTGTCATGCGGTAGTGTGCTTTCAGCAGTGCCTTAGTCTGTGTGATGCGTGTGGGTGAATGAGACAAGGTCAACAGGTCATCCACCTAGACAAGCAGGGCGACTGGTACACCTCCCTCCCATCGTAGGAACATGAAAGGATCACAGAGGCTCTGTATAAATCCACCGAGTTCCAGTGTGTGCCGGATTACCTTGTTCCAGCACCTTGGAGCTTGTTTGAGACCATAAAGCGCTTTCAACAGTAACCATACCCTGTCGGTTCCATCTTCGAAGCCTTCCGTTTGCTTGACGCACAGTTCTTCTTAGAGAGTACCGTTGAGAATGGCATTTTGACATCCATTTTATGGATATCCCAGTCCTCATGTGCCGCAACTCCCAAGAACGCACGGCCTGTCCCATACTTCCCGACAGGTGCGTAGGTGTCAGTGAAATCCTGTCCTGGTATTTGATGAACCCCTTAGCCACAAGTCTCGCCTTGTACTTTTCAATCAGACCAGCTAGGTTGCGTTTGAGTTTGAACACCTTCTGACATCAACTGCTTTCCTTCCCGGTGGCAAGGGTACCAGCTCGTAAACACCATGTTCAAAGAGAGCGTTTAGCTCTGCCACCATAGCCTTCTCCCACTCAGGTGCATCCTCACGCCCCCTTGCCTCTGATAACATCAGCTGTGAATGAGGATACCCCACTTTTAACCCCAACTGTGTGATAAAACTTTCTGTAATCAACCCGAGGCACGGAGCGCAGAGATCTCTGCACGGGATCAGCAGGTGTGCTCTCCTACAGGATCTAGACCAGTGGGAAGGACCGGGTACCTGAGTTTGTGCTTACCAGGTCTGTGGGTGTGAGCAGGTCCGTAGGTACAGGTGAGACTGTTCCTACACCAAAATCTTTTGGCGCTGATTGGACAGGCCGTTATGCTTGCCTAGGGACAAAGGCTGGCACACTCACGTACTGCGGGTAGTGCTCAGAGCGTGGCATGGGCGGAGCTTGCCGCAATGTGTGGAAGTCCTTGTATGGCATATGCTCCAAAAATGATGCGTCTCGACTCTCGACAAAGGCATGGTGTGTGGGGTCCCAAAACCGCACACACACCATATTTCCCCGTACCCGCGCCGGAAAAAAGTTAGCTTTGTCCCTAAACCAGAATTCCTAGGGTGTCACCGCCTTGTGCAGTGGACCCTGTGGGACACGGTTCCAAACCCAACTGACATACTTTGCTGCCTCCTCCCAGAAGCTGAACGGCAGACCACATTCAGTGAGCAACGTTCAGAGTGCGTCACCCAATTTTCTGTGCCACCGTTCTGCAACACCGTCCTGTTGTGGTGTTTAGGGTGCAGTAATCTGATGTTCAATCACTTTGAACTTGAGTGTGTTAGTCAGGGTTCCAAGAAATTCCCCTCCCCTGTCAGTTCACATTACCAGACGTTGACATCCCGTCTGTCGTTCTGCCAGAGCTATCCACTCCGTGATAGCTCTTGGAGCGCCTGTCTTCTTTTTTCAGCAGAAAGGCCCAGCGAAAGCGGCTGTAATCATCCGTGAGTGTCAGAACATACTGTGACCCATACTGGAGGGAAGGGACAGGCGCGGGTCAAGTAAGGTCTACATGAACCAAGGCAAGGGGTGATGTACTATCATTGGTGGACCTGGGGAATGCACCATCCCTGAGACCATGGACACAGTCAGTTGGGTGGATGCCGTGTGCAGATGCATGCTTCAGCATGTCCGTAACAGCATCTCTATGAATGTGCGCCAGTCCACGGTGGATGAATTCAGTGTGTTTTGTGTCTGTAAAAGACACTGTGTGAGCCTGTGGTCGATGTGAGTGTGCCTGTACAACAGAAAAGAGTGACCCGATACAGCATGTCAAAGTGAAGGGATCCATCAACCAATAACTCACCAGCAGCATCAAAGATCATGCATTGCTGCTTCTGTGTCCCTTTGGACATGTCTCCTTGTCTTTCCAGCTGTCCACCTGAAAATAGATTGACTTTCAAACACAGGACGTACAGCAAGCCAGTCAACCATAACACACTCCCCGGCGCTTGCAGCACAGCTGTGCCCACGCCCTCAACATGCAGGATCTCCCCTGACCCGGTTCTCACACCATCCACACCATGCGTTGCATGCTGTGTAACAAACAGCTGACGATGCAGAGACATGATGTGACGTGGCAGTGTCAAACAGCCAGTCATGCGTGGGTAGGGCATGGCTCGTGGTAACGTGGGTGTGACCTAGTCACTGACCTGTGTGCTGTGGTGTGGTGTGTGAGGGTGCCATGTCAGCCGTCTCAGGGAGCTGAGGCTCCAACAGAGTTGTCCAACTGAGCCCGGGTGGTGGAACAGCCGACTGCTCTGCCTGAGCTGTCTCTGTTTTTGCGCGCAGTGCCCACAACGGTACAGGCACGGGAGCGCTCGAGAAGGGTGGCACATAGTAGGGACCGTGGTAGGTGGGCGGCGCGGATGCCGATGGTGAGGGAGACGCTGCTGCATCTGTGGCCCAAACATTGCCGCGCCAAAGGGAACCACGGTTAGTGCAGAGAAACCAGGTCCCCTACTCTGAGGCCCGCTCCAGCTAACAGCCGGATCATGTAATTTCTGCTACTGCTGCCGGTGCTTAGACCACTGTTGTTGCTGCTGCTGCTGCTCCTGCTGCTGCTCCTGCTGCGGCTGCTGCCACTGATGTTTCTGCTGTTGCTGCTGCTGCTTCCTCTCCATCATCTGGTGCCGTAGGGCAGGACAACGACGCCAGAAGTGCCCTGTCTGGTTGCAAAAGCTCCACCTCTGAGCTCCGCGTCCAATCCTTTGGCCGCCACCACCACTGCCTGATGTGCCTCTCCCTCCTACACCACTGGGCCCATGCACGCACAGACGCACGCATGCACATACACACACACACACACACACACACACACACACACACACACACACACACACACACACACACACACACACACACGCACGCATGCACGCCCGCACGCCTGCATGCACCCCCGCACGCCTGCATGCACCCCCGCACGCCTGCATGCACCCCCGCACGCCTGCATGCACCCCCGCACGCCTGCATGCACCCCCGCACGCCTGCATGCACCCCCGCACGCCTGCATGCACCCCCGCACGCCTGCATGCACCCCCGCACGCCTGCATGCACCCCCGCACGCCTGCATGCACCCCCGCACGCCTGCATGCACCCCCGCACGCCTGCATGCACCCCCGCACGCCTGCATGCACCCCCGCACGCCTGCATGCACCCCCGCACGCCTGCATGCACCCCCGCACGCCTGCATGCACCCCCGCACGCCTGCATGCACCCCCGCACGCCTGCATGCACCCCCGCACGCCTGCATGCACCCCCGCACGCCTGCATGCACCCCCGCACGCCTGCATGCACCCCCGCACGCCTGCATGCACCCCCGCACGCCTGCATGCACCCCCGCACGCCTGCATGCACCCCCGCACGCCTGCATGCACCCCCGCACGCCTGCATGCACCCCCGCACGCCTGCATGCACCCCCGCACGCCTGCATGCACCCCCGCACGCCTGCATGCACCCCCGCACGCCTGCATGCACCCCCGCACGCCTGCATGCACCCCCGCACGCCTGCATGCACCCCCGCACGCCTGCATGCACCCCCGCACGCCTGCATGCACCCCCGCACGCCTGCATGCACCCCCGCACGCCTGCATGCACCCCCGCACGCCTGCATGCACCCCCGCACGCCTGCATGCACCCCCGCACGCCTGCATGCACCCCCGCACGCCTGCATGCACCCCCGCACGCCTGCATGCACCCCCGCACGCCTGCATGCACCCCCGCACGCCTGCATGCACCCCCGCACGCCTGCATGCACCCCCGCACGCCTGCATGCACCCCCGCACGCCTGCATGCACCCCCGCACGCCTGCATGCACCCCCGCACGCCTGCATGCACCCCCGCACGCCTGCATGCACCCCCGCACGCCTGCATGCACCCCCGCACGCCTGCATGCACCCCCGCACGCCTGCATGCACCCCCGCACGCCTGCATGCACCCCCGCACGCCTGCATGCACCCCCGCACGCCTGCATGCACCCCCGCACGCCTGCATGCACCCCCGCACGCCTGCATGCACCCCCGCACGCCTGCATGCACCCCCGCACGCCTGCATGCACCCCCGCACGCCTGCATGCACCCCCGCACGCCTGCATGCACCCCCGCACGCCTGCATGCACCCCCGCACGCCTGCATGCACCCCCGCACGCCTGCATGCACCCCCGCACGCCTGCATGCACCCCCGCACGCCTGCATGCACCCCCGCACGCCTGCATGCACCCCCGCACGCCTGCATGCACCCCCGCACGCCTGCATGCACCCCCGCACGCCTGCATGCACCCCCGCACGCCTGCATGCACCCCCGCACGCCTGCATGCACCCCCGCACGCCTGCATGCACCCCCGCACGCCTGCATGCACCCCCGCACGCCTGCATGCACCCCCGCACGCCTGCATGCACCCCCGCACGCCTGCATGCACCCCCGCACGCCTGCATGCACCCCCGCACGCCTGCATGCACCCCCGCACGCCTGCATGCACCCCCGCACGCCTGCATGCACCCCCGCACGCCTGCATGCACCCCCGCACGCCTGCATGCACCCCCGCACGCCTGCATGCACCCCCGCACGCCTGCATGCACCCCCGCACGCCTGCATGCACCCCCGCACGCCTGCATGCACCCCCGCACGCCTGCATGCACCCCCGCACGCCTGCATGCACCCCCGCACGCCTGCATGCACCCCCGCACGCCTGCATGCACCCCCGCACGCCTGCATGCACCCCCGCACGCCTGCATGCACCCCCGCACGCCTGCATGCACCCCCGCACGCCTGCATGCACCCCCGCACGCCTGCATGCACCCCCGCACGCCTGCATGCACCCCCGCACGCCTGCATGCACCCCCGCACGCCTGCATGCACCCCCGCACGCCTGCATGCACCCCCGCACGCCTGCATGCACCCCCGCACGCCTGCATGCACCCCCGCACGCCTGCATGCACCCCCGCACGCCTGCATGCACCCCCGCACGCCTGCATGCACCCCCGCACGCCTGCATGCACCCCCGCACGCCTGCATGCACCCCCGCACGCCTGCATGCACCCCCGCACGCCTGCATGCACCCCCGCACGCCTGCATGCACCCCCGCACGCCTGCATGCACCCCCGCACGCCTGCATGCACCCCCGCACGCCTGCATGCACCCCCGCACGCCTGCATGCACCCCCGCACGCCTGCATGCACCCCCGCACGCCTGCATGCACCCCCGCACGCCTGCATGCACCCCCGCACGCCTGCATGCACCCCCGCACGCCTGCATGCACCCCCGCACGCCTGCATGCACCCCCGCACGCCTGCATGCACCCCCGCACGCCTGCATGCACCCCCGCACGCCTGCATGCACCCCCGCACGCCTGCATGCACCCCCGCACGCCTGCATGCACCCCCGCACGCCTGCATGCACCCCCGCACGCCTGCATGCACCCCCGCACGCCTGCATGCACCCCCGCACGCCTGCATGCACCCCCGCACGCCTGCATGCACCCCCGCACGCCTGCATGCACCCCCGCACGCCTGCATGCACCCCCGCACGCCTGCATGCACCCCCGCACGCCTGCATGCACCCCCGCACGCCTGCATGCACCCCCGCACGCCTGCATGCACCCCCGCACGCCTGCATGCACCCCCGCACGCCTGCATGCACCCCCGCACGCCTGCATGCACCCCCGCACGCCTGCATGCACCCCCGCACGCCTGCATGCACCCCCGCACGCCTGCATGCACCCCCGCACGCCTGCATGCACCCCCGCACGCCTGCATGCACCCCCGCACGCCTGCATGCACCCCCGCACGCCTGCATGCACCCCCGCACGCCTGCATGCACCCCCGCACGCCTGCATGCACCCCCGCACGCCTGCATGCACCCCCGCACGCCTGCATGCACCCCCGCACGCCTGCATGCACCCCCGCACGCCTGCATGCACCCCCGCACGCCTGCATGCACCCCCGCACGCCTGCATGCACCCCCGCACGCCTGCATGCACCCCCGCACGCCTGCATGCACCCCCGCACGCCTGCATGCACCCCCGCACGCCTGCATGCACCCCCGCACGCCTGCATGCACCCCCGCACGCCTGCATGCACCCCCGCACGCCTGCATGCACCCCCGCACGCCTGCATGCACCCCCGCACGCCTGCATGCACCCCCGCACGCCTGCATGCACCCCCGCACGCCTGCATGCACCCCCGCACGCCTGCATGCACCCCCGCACGCCTGCATGCACCCCCGCACGCCTGCATGCACCCCCGCACGCCTGCATGCACCCCCGCACGCCTGCATGCACCCCCGCACGCCTGCATGCACCCCCGCACGCCTGCATGCACCCCCGCACGCCTGCATGCACCCCCGCACGCCTGCATGCACCCCCGCACGCCTGCATGCACCCCCGCACGCCTGCATGCACCCCCGCACGCCTGCATGCACCCCATGCACACAAGCATGCACTCCTGCATCCACGCACGCACGCATGCATGTACACATATATGCATGCATGCACACACACGTGCATGCAGGCAGGCCGGCACGCGCGCGCGCACACACACACACACACACACACACACACACACACACACACACACACACACACACACACACACACACACACACACACACACACACACACACACATGGGGGCTGTTCTTGGAGGCACTGGGATGCCAGAAATTTGGAAGCACAGAGTTAAACTTAACAACCTGCCAGAAGAATGTTCATTGACAGCACCTCTACATGGATCCTCAAAAGAAGAGGTATGGGTAATCGAGACCACTTCATACACTGGTGTTTTACTGTATGCCTTGAGTGTGCTCTCTTTAAAGGGGGTACCTTACACCCATCCCTAATCTCCATCCATAGTGTATGAGAGAAATTTACTTCTGACTTATATTGCCAAAAACATATCCTCTTAGGAAGGGATCCAGTGCATGGGGATAGTGCATGTCTCAAGTGCGCTCAAGCACCATACGGAAGTACACTAAGAGCGCACTTAGTGTGCTCATTTTTCTTATATGTCCAAGCACACTTTGCCTTTTGTCCGATATGGCAGAACAATTCACTTATTAAGAAGGACGTTAGTGGGTGCGGTTAGTGTATGTGGCAAGTGCGCTCAGTCACCATACAAAATCACACTAATAGAGCACTTAGTGCACTCCTTTGTTTCATGTGCCGTAGCGTACCTTCCATTCAACCATATATGGCCAAAGCATTTTTTTCTTCAGAAGGACTTCAATGCGTGGGACTAGTGCATGTGGCAATTGCGCTAAGTCTCCATACAGAAATAGTTCAAGAGCACACTTATTGTACTTCTTTGTCTTATGTGGCCCAGCACACCGGATGTTTCTTACATGTAGAAGCAATTCTCTTCTTGGAATGGGATTATGTGTATTTAAGAATGTATGACATGAGAAATTCTTGACTTCTTTGGGGGGTAGATATCTGTGAAATAAGACACTCCCAGGTTTAACTAGATCATATTAGGAAAGTTTCTACATCTCATATTTCAACACATTGACATAAAAAAATGTGTGATTTGTTTCCGATTTAAGAGAACATCTTTGGTTTGCTACGGATCATAAATCATAGTTTCAACTGGGTTTGCTAGAAAGACCTCTTCTCTTGTTTGTAAGTATTCATGACATGGGACAATCTTTTGTTTACTTAGTACAAATGGAAAATGTGCTTATATCATATGGAAACACACTGAAAGAAAATGTGGGTTCATCCCCTCTATTTCGGAGAATGAACTGTTACAAATTTATCTCCATGTGTCTCTTTAAAACTGTGCTTACTATGTACATTCATAACCAATATTTCTGTATTAAGGATACTCATAAACCATAAAACAAAACTATTTTAAGCTAAAATCAGTAGATTTGTTCACCTTACATTTTGTTTCTTCTGTTCCTTTAGGAAGTTATTCCTGGTTTATCTTAAGGATGTAATAATGTACGCATAAGATTCCACGTGGTATATATACATATATATATATATATATATATATATACATATATATGTGTGTGTATTAAAGGTCATTCCTGTGCTACCAATCTCCTTTGTCGCTATCGAGATCTGGATCGTCAGCTTGTACAACACTATGTGGAATCGTTCGCACCAGCTGCTACCAGCTGTCCACGTCATTGTTGACAACTACTTGCCGGTAACCAGGCCAGGTTTGTCCTGGCCTGGTTTCGCCCATCTGTTTCGTCGCGGCAGTCATCGCAAGCTGGTGTAGAGGGACCCCCAGTGTACGGGGGTAAAGTATGTGACGAGTGCACTTGAAATGAGTGCGGAAGTGCAATTGTCACGCACTGAGTGTGCGACCGATACATTCGTAAATAAAGATTCCGCTAGGGTGAATGCCTCCATTTAACAGCAAACCATAGGCATTTGCGATTACAAACAGGAATGAATATTCTACAACGAAGCGATGTTTGTAACTCCACCTGCTTTGCTTTAAGGGCACTGTTCTGTCGCCTTCCTTACATGGATTTTTGTATAGAGATGTGGAGAACATCTGCAGTCGCTAAGTCCAAAACAACCCCATTTCAACGAATGACCGTAGTCAACAGGATAACCAAGTGAAATTAGCGATAGATTTTTCTTTATTTGAGAAGTATTGATCCGTTCCGTTTCCCAACTAATTGTAACTGCGGACAATGTTTCTTGTTTTGATAGAGAACTCTACCTGTACCGAGATCGATAAGATCTCGGTCCACGCTGCCAGAAACGTTTTATAAATGCCCAGGATTTGGAAGTGAGTATGCATGTTCAGTATGTATTTTTTCCTACTAAAATTGCCAATGATTTACAAGTGAAGGACACACGATGATTAGCCGAACGGAACCTGTTCCTCATTTTTCTTGCTTGGCATCTCTCTACCAGGTGCTCGGTTCCAATATGTGTCTTTAAAACAAATCGTAATTGATATTTGAGACTGTAATGATCACAAACCACAGTCTTGTTTCAACAACGAACATCTCACACCACTTTGAATGTGAGGTTATCATTATCGACACCGAGTGTGTGATAAGTGCACTTTCTGACCTAAAACGAGTACATTGACCCAGATACACTATGCCGCGCACTGGGGGGGTCGAAGGGACAGAACCATCTCATCCCCAAATTGCGGACAGCTAGGGTAGCTTATTGAGTAGCTTTCTGTCGGCAGATAATGAAGACCGTCAACCTTCGACTTCGGTAAACGAACCGCCGGCTGCTCCAATCGAAGATGCGAGAACTTGACGTGATGAGGACAATCTGTCTCTCCGTAAAGCTGTGCAAGTTCGGTCTCTAATACAAACATCTCACAATCACAACGAAGACAGAAATAGGTTTACATTGAAAAAGGACAATTTTTCTCAAGGTCTAGGAAAAAAACCAAAAAAGGATTGCAATAGGAGGAAAAGATGAATATAAGTGGAATTTTCTAAAACGTAGAAGTAACTGACAAAGAGAAAAGGACTGATTGTTGTGTGTCTGTGTTGGGGGAGGGGGGTGTGTGTGTGAAAGAGAGAGAGAGAGAGAGAGAGAGAGAGAGAGGGAGAGAGAGAGATAGGGAGAGGGATAGAAGGAGAGAAAGAGGTAGAGAGATAGCGAGAGAGAGTGATAGAGAGAGGGAGAGAGTAAGAGAGAAGGAGAGAGATACATAGAGAGAAATAGTGATAGAGTTCTGTGTGCACCGTTGAAGTGCACTGGTCTTTTAGTGCAGTGCATTGTGTCAGAGTGCACTAGAACAGCGCACTAAATTTTGGGTGTGGGATCTGCCCACCATTGGGCACATATGGGAGGAGGGGGAGGAGGAGGAGGAGGAGGAGGAG